>JAODAL010006576.1:0-132127 GCA_025379985.1 Phyllomedusa bahiana | reverse complement strand
TTCCCTTCATTCATGTGACTGCTGCAGCCAATTGCAGGCCACGTGCAGATGACAATGTGGCCTGTAACAGGCTATACCCATCATGTGAACGATGGATGTTTACTGCTTACATCCAGGATGAACGAACCGGCAGCCGAGAGTGAAAGACCATCCGGGAGGTAAGTAAGAGTCTTACCCTCTATTGTTATTCATGTCCTGCTAGACAAGAGCATTCTTAGATCCTGGAACAACCCTTTAAGGGCTGATCTGGGTTTATTCACCCATGCATGAATGCACCCTTGCTTTAGATCCATGATAATCAGAAGACATTCCCACAGGAATCTACAGCTTTGCTCGGCATATTATTAGTGGTTAAGTTCATCAATTCGGAAGTACACAAAGCAATCTATAATTCTTTGGTGGCATTCTCATATACCCTACGGGCATGTCCCCACAGCATGGGTTTGCGGTTTTGCAGACCGTCTGAAAAAACGGCGGCAAACCAGCACAGCGGGCTTCTATGGAAAACCCGTGCAGCAGTCCCCACTGCTGTTCTGTATCATGTTTAGGGCTGCTTTCATTCCAGATTTGCAATGCAAGTCAAAAGGTACACACTAAGGATTTACGGACGTACCTCTGACGGATGCCACTGTATAGGCATACAGTGGCATCCATCACCCATAGGCTCAACGGGCTGTGTGGTATAAATTGGACTGATCGCCTCTACATGGACTAGTACAACAGACTGAGCAGGAATTAAAAGGTATACGAGTTATCCCTGACCAAATGAAGGCCAAAACAACACACTTGTTATATGCACTACTACTGCATATAAAAGGTAATGGGAGCTTTTGATATATTTGACAAATATATTTTCTGACACAAATGGCAAGACAGACGCTGCGATTGCACTGGGCAAGCCATCGCACCCTAGTTGTTCCACTGTGACTAATCCTAAGGCTATGTTCACACGGCTTATCCACAGCTTAATTGCGGGGACGGATTTTGCCCGCAATTACGCCATGTGCCGTGCAGAGGGGGGGGGGGCTTCCGGACCGATTTTCCTTTAAGGTCCGTACTAAAGATTGACAGACGGTTTACAAAACTGAAAACAGTCTGGAAACCGTCCAAAAACCCTTGCCATGGGGACAAGCCCTTACAGTCCTCAGTGTTATCTCTGTTCAAATGGAATGTAACTGCTGAGGCCTGTGATTAGCTGCAGGGTCACATGTCAATGGTTGTGATGTCATCAGCAGGCACCCCAGGCTGAATCAGCGCTGGTACAGAGGCAATTGGAAAGACGAGCCTTAGTTTTTTTCCATTTCATCCCCTCCTCAGCCCATTAAAATGTGGTTCTTTTTGAAACCCCACATCCTCTAAATATTCTTCCACAGTATTACATAATCTGTCAAAGAGAAACTGTTCTACAAGCTGAAAACAGTCAGGACATTGGAGGCGCGAGAAAAAAATACCTGATTTATATTTAGATTTTCTTAGCTAGGAAACAGTTTGCCAAGTCTTTCCCAGCATTCTCTGTAGGAACCAGAGACTGAGACAAATGTATCTAATCATGGTATAATCACATGAAAGTCTGTTTTTAACAAATGCTGGCCATTTCTAACGAGGTAATAGAAATATGGGTAAAAACACACATAGCTGGTGCTGGGCAGCTGAGACACGGCACTGTGGCTATAAACTGCGCCGACATTCGGTTTGGTTCTTGAAATAATTGCTCAGGCACAGCAGTTTTGCAGGTTAGAGTGTAAAATCATGTTGCCGTTAATGCATGGACCCTTAAAGGGAACCTGTCACATAAGTTGTGCCCCCCTTGCTGAGGGTAGCACAAGCTAGTGTCAGACCTGCTGTTCCCAGCACTGTGTCCCTTATTCTGTAAGATGCTGGAGTTTTAGAGTATTTACCCCAAAAATCTTATTCATGAGAAGGTGTTAGCTCCGCCCACCAAAGGTTAGCCCCACCTACTGACAGTTATTCACGTTTCTACCTATTCAAAGTAATAGGTTTATCCGTCGAGATGGGCGGGGCTAGGCTCAGGTGGGCGGGGTTTGAAAAAAACAGACACTCTGAATGACTCTTCTGGCTGAAAACTGCAGAATTGAGCATTAAATACATGAAAACTCCAGCATCTTACAGAATAAGGGACACAGTGCTGGGAACTGACAAGGGTCTGACACTAGCCTGTGCTGTCCTCAGCAAGGGGGGCATAATCTATGTGACAGGTTCTCTTTAATAGCTGCAGATTTGTTCTGGATTTTCAGGTTCAACCAACTTAATATAGTAGATAAAAATGATTTTAAAAAATTCTCAATCATGATAAGTTATTATGCAAATTATTTTATGGTGCTGATCCTCAAAGGGTGTTTGTTATGTTCCCATACACCATCATTTAAAGGCGTGTTCCCACCTTGCACTTTGATGGCACCTCAATAGGACCCTCTGCAATGGGCCCCCACAAGTCTTGGCTCAGAACAGAGAGCTGTTTGCACTTGTGCATGATTATCCGTTTTCTTTTATGGGAGTTCTGAGTACAGCAAACACATCGCTCACCTGTACCGGGAACTCCCATAGAACCGAAGTGCGACCAGCTCTTCTGAACCAAGACTTTCAGGGGCTGATTCGCCAGAGGTGGGATCCACAGTTTAATGGCATATTCCATCACTATGCCATTAAAGTGCAGGGTGAGAATGCCCCTTTAAATGATGGTATATAGGAACACAAAACACACCCTATGATGATCAACGCAATAATTTGCATTTTTTTTTTTTTTTTTTTTTTTTGAAACCTCAATTTTTTTTGTTGGCAAAAAAAAAAAAAAAAACAACTAACCTACAAAAAAAAGCAGACATTTTTTAGTTATTTTTTTTTTAAAATAAGAACAAGGCATATTTCATTAAATCTTATAGTATTTCTGTTCCGGTCATGGTTGAGATGGGTTCAATACACTCTCAATATCATGTCCTGTTAGACTAGCTTCTGCAAAGAAAACAATGGCCTATACCACCAAGAAATAGCACTGCTGTTAAATTCTCAAAAAGCAGATTAAAAAGAATGATTAAAGGGGTTGTCTCACTGCATTGATTCATCTTACCTCAGTTCTGTTTTCTTGGTTTCACTTTAAATTCAGGGGCGTGTTTACTGGCTTCTACTAGGCTAAAGTAGAAGCCAGGTCTGTAGCTATAGCAACCAGTGCTGGCAGCCTATCAGGAGAGATCAAACAGGTCTGAAGCTACAGCGACCTGAGGAGCTGATGCAGCCCATTCAAGAGGGGATCTCGAGGAATAGGTAAGACACTGGTAATGGACATATATTGCAAAGTTACTTGTTTTTGCAAGATCTTTAACATAAAGGGATAATATGATATGTATCTATGTGAAAAGACGCTTTGGACGCAGTTTGTTCGATGGTTGGTTTTGTTTATGTAAATTTATTAAGATATTTTCTTCATCTAATGTTGCTTTATACAATGCATGTAACATTTTTATGTTCCAGGCACTGGCCTGGAGACTGTGAAATCCTATAGTTTCTTCATTTTAACTTGCTAGAGTTTATGTGTCAGATTGCATTGAAAATGCAATAAAATTTGATTAAAAAAAAAAAACATAAAAAGAAATCCTTGTAGTGAGACAACCCCTTTAATGATGCTTCAATGACCCTACACATTACACAACATAAGAATACTGGCAACACTTTTAAAATGACCACACTTAGAGGGTGTTCACCCAACTTTTTCTTTTTACTTCATACACAAATTACAGATAATAATGCAAAATATTGGTTAAAAGTTGAACGTCTGTCTTTATTCTACATATCTATGTTAACCTATAATATGTATCGCGTGATTTCTTGTATCTTCTAATTCTTTCTATGGCTATCAAAGTACATAATTATACTACTTTTTACATACCTCAAACACAAGAATGTCAATTATTTCAAAGGGGTGTTCCCGTCACATTGACAGGATATGCAATATATATGCGATAGATGCAGGTTCCCCATTTATCTTGAGAATGGGCTTCCAAAATGAATGGGAGTTCATTTTAATGACTGGAGAGTCCCAAACAGCTCTCAGTTCTGAACAGAGACTTTTGGGGGCCTGTTCTCGAGACAAGGTATTTAAAGGGAATGTGTCATAAAAAAGTTACTTTTTGTTTAACTCACATTTTTATATGTTAAACACATTTTTTAGGAATTTTTGGTTGTTTTTTTTAATTTCCATATCACTTCAGTTTTTTTTAAAAATAATTCCAAAGTCCTGCAGTTTTCACTTTGGCCACTAAGCCTAAAATCGCGACTTTTTCCTTTTTTTTTAAGAGCTTTTCAGCAGTGTCGCTCATTATCAGTAAAGAAAAGGGTCAAGCTGAAAGGACACCACTGTGTACAGATAACACAGAATTCCCCAGTCACAAGGGGAGTTCACAGCCCCACTCTCCCCCCCTTCACAGTGAAAATCTCCTATACAATCTATGGGACAAATCTGTTTTAAAGGGGGTTTTGCCACGATGTAATTTTTGATGTGGGATCCCCCAAAAAAGGGTTTTTTTAATCACTTTTCTAAAATATAGTATTCCCCAAAAAAATTGCAGTCTGAGAGACTACAGCCTTCCTTAATGCCCTTGGTTTTTTAAAACTTCTATTAGAAACGACTGCAAGACTGGGTGTTGGGGCTTTCGCAGAGAGGCTTCTTATCTGATGAACTGAGCTGCAGAAGTTTTAAGGCACCCGGGGGGGCAATATGTTTTCTTTTTTAACAGAAAAACTAAATTGTTGTGTTAGAAATTTTCTTTATTATGACAGGGAACATGAAAAAACTTTTTAAACCCCGTGAGAATAGGTGTTGTCTATTGTACACAAACCACAATTATAGTTTGATTATTTGATGAATGTCACAGGAAACCCTTATGCCTCCATGCTCTGGTTGTGCGTCTCTCTTTTCAGCTCCATGGTTTGTTCCATTTCATCTTACAGATAAGGCTCCTCCTGACAGTGGTCTTTAGGGGTGTCTTGCTGTATTTAGAATCCACTCTGTCTGTTTTTTATTTTTACTTAAAAGGGGGTTTGCCGGACGAAAGATTCTTACCTCTGTCCTTGCACAGGGAGAATGTCAAAAAATCACGCTGATTTATTGAACTCGGGGAGAGAGGGTGGGCGATGACATGTGGAATCCAAGGGGGGCGTATCAAACTTAAGTTAAAATAATAAAGTATTTTTTACTCTCCTCCAAAAAACGGTTTAAAACTGATCAAAAAGTCTTGTCCCCCCCAAAAAAGATACCCAAAAAAAATTTTAATCATCCCCAAAAAGCCCGTCACAGCCCGTACACTGAAAAAAAAAAAAGCCTGGAATGGGGCGGGGGACAGAAACCCAAATGGAACACCCCTTCCTTTTCCCTCTAGGGTTAAAATCAATGTACACCGCTGGCGGGGGCTGTGTGCGTCAGTAAAAAATTAAATGTGTGCCCCAGCCCTGCCAGTGGGGACCCCCGGTTTTCATACTTTTTTCAGAAATGTTTTTGTGTGCAGAAAAAACGTTATACTTGGTGTAATTGATTTTAACCTAGATGGAAAGGAAGGGGGGGCTTCCATTTTGTGTTTCTGCCCCCCCCCACTCTACAGGCTGTCATAAAAGGGCAGCCCTTGCAGGTTGGGTGTTTTTTTATTTTTTTCTCTCTGAATAATGGAGGGGTCGGTGACCCATGAGAGGCCTGATTGGCTCGTTGAAGGTAAAGATGGGATAGGAGCCCGATTGAGATACGTTAAAAGTCGGGGGACTTAAACATCTTTTGATAAAAATAGTGAACCGGAGTCTCAAAGTTTTTTCATGTATATACAAAACACAATACCCCCCTAGATTGATCCATGAGGGGTTGAATCAAAATGGGGACTTCGGGAAGTTTTCACCTTTTTCTGGTACTTTAGGGGCTTTGCAAATCGAAGGGCCCCCCCAAAATCTGCTTCCAAAACCAAAAGGCCCCTCCCTCCCTTGTACCCCTGCATCGCCCAAACGCAGTTTAACCCAAAAGGGTATTGCCAACTTGAAGAAAAATTTCTTAACAAAGTTTTGGGGGGCTTTTTTTTCCCGGATTCCCCCTAAAGTAAAAATTTTTGCTAAATTGAGATTATTGGGAAAAATTTTTTTTTAATTTTTTACACCTAATGTAAAAAAAAAAATTTGTGAATCACCTGTGGGGGGTTGACTACTCACTACACACCCCGAATATAAACCTTTAAGGGGGGGAGTTTCCAAATGGGTCTTTTTAGGGGTGTTTTTTTAAAATTTTAACATTTAGGGCCTCTCCAAACCTGAAATGGCGCCTAAATAAATTTGCATTTAAAATGAGACCCCAAGTCCATAGGTGCCCCCTATTCTGGGGGGAAAAGATATTTCATTGCATTTACCTATCCATTTAACCGATTTCCCGTAATAATGGATAAAAAATTGAAAAAACCCAAATAGGGGAAATTTTAAAAAATTTTACCCATTTCTTTAATTTCTGTAAATATAAAGGGGTTTTAAAATTTTCCCAAACACTGTTGTAAAAAATTTAAGGGGCCCCAGTTCTTAGAAGGCATCATTTATGGGGGTAACAAAGGCCCCTCAAAGGCACATCGGGAAATGGAATGGTCCCCAAAAAAATGTATATGAAAAAATTTGAGAAATTACTACTAAATTTTAAAACCCTCTAATGTCTAAAAAAAAAAAAAAGGGCATTTAAAAAATGATGCCAACTATAGGGACAAATGGGTAGATGCTAATTTTAAAAATATTTTTGTGAAAAAAATTTCTTCTTGCACGCAGAAAAATTTTGCAACTTCAAAATCGCAAATTTTTTTCCCCATTTTCATGAAAATTTTTGGGCATTTTCCCAAACAAGGGTTGTATTTAAAAAAATTTCTACAATTAAAGCACATGTGTCACGAGAAAAAAAATCTTTTTGAAACACATGAATAGGTAAAAGTGCAAAAAATTATTCTACATAAATTGACACATGTCAATTTTAAAAATAGGGGGTGGTCAGGAAGGTCAAACGGGTGGGTCCCCCAAAGGGGGTTAATACCCTCCAAACCAAAAAATACAAAACTGGTCCTTTTTTTTTCAAGACAATATTTGATATCCACAGAAATAGAAAAAAAATTTTTTCATTAATGTCACTGGATAACTTCTACAATGAAAGATGGATGCCAGCATGAACAAATCTTCTTGCCACAAAGTAAAATTGAAGTGAGAAGCTTGCAATTTAAATAATAAACATTTTCAACCTTCATCATTGTTAAAAAATTTCGCACCCTTTTGTTTTAGCGTCCTTTAGTATCCATTGTTTACAGTCGTCTCCCGGGGGAACGACCCGGGGGGGAAAACTTCTCAGTCCGGGGCCACATGCCAACTACCTTCCCTCAGGCAGCGAGTGTTCAAAACCCCAGGGGCTTCTTTCCCCACTCCCCTCCTCTGTACTCCTTAGTAATTAGTCAAACAGTGCAAATAAATAAAAAGAAACCTCAATGAGGTCTGTGCATTGATAAGGAGGAAAAAAACAACAACACAGGTTTGGTTCAGGGATTTGAACTTAGGACCCTTGTGCTGTGAAGCAAAAATGTTACCTCTGAGCTACATTGTAACTACTCACAGCTCTTTACATAAACAGATGTTACTTGGACTAGAGAGAGGAAAGGCCTGGTGATGTCATCCTGCTGGGTCACATGATATGCAATGCAAACAAATCACATACGCCTCCTTCTGACCCACTCGGGAGCTGGATGATGGGAGGTTGAAATGAGAGGGGTTGTCTCACCACGCAGTTTCACAGAGCCAGTCAACTTTAGACTCATACTACCTGGTCACACTATGGGCGAGTCTATAGCAGTGATTGACATATCAGCTCTGCCGTTCCTAGCTACTCCTGTTAGGCTATGTTCACACGGCTTAATTGCGGGATGTATTTCGCCCCGCAATTACGCTGTGTGTACGGGTGCAGGACCGGAAGAGAGGGGGGGGGGGGCGGCAGCCCGCCGGCCCCATAGACATTCGTTATCCACGGTGCGTATCCCGCCGTGAATAATTAACATGTCACTTCTCTCCCCGCTCGCCGTATTGTGGGCGCAGGGAGAGGAGACAGAATCCATAGTTCTCTATGAGAACTGTGGATTACCGTAATGACCAGGACATATCTCGCCCTGTATTTCGCGCCGCACTGCGAGATACGTCACAAAATAAGCTGTGTGAACATAGCCTTACAGTGACATGACTGCAGGGGATCTATAAAATGTAATACACAAGGCTGCAGAGCTCTAAAGGGTGAAATCTACTCCTTTATTTAGATGAACTCTCATTCTAGAGATGAGAGACTGCAGGGAATGACTCACAATGGTCAAACTGACTGACAGCAGTTTGAAGCAATGAGAACAGAGAGCAGGGAGAGGTGGTCATAACCAGAGAAACTTGGTGTACTCTAAGAGAAGATACAATCTTTATCTCCTGACCAAAGCAAAATCAAAACAACAATGTATCTGGTAACAGTCTTCATTTACCTTTCCCTACATGTTAAAAGCCAATCCCTTTAAAGGTGTTAGTCCACAAGTACGTGATAGGTGGGTACCTTATCTTTTAAACATTTATAATAGTACGGTAGAACTAGCACATGCCGCATCCCGATATGATGACACACACATACCATATTGCTGAATACAGGGCACAGCAGAACGAGTTTGGATGACATGGCTTCTGCTTCACTGGTGAGTGATTGAAGAGGCATCGTTCTTCCTTAATCTCCACTTCCAGCTGGTGAGTGCAGGTCAGAGCCTCCTATATGCCTTAGCGTTATATATACATATGCCTTAGTGTGTGCGTGCGTATATATATATATATATATATATATATATATATATTTATTATAATATATGATAGTATATTATATATATATAATTGTGTGATAGGCCTGTATGTCTAAGGTGAGAAAACATCTTCATTCTGATATATAGGAGACAATTATTCCGTTGTGTGGCTTGTAGGCGGTAACCTGACCTGTGCTGGTCTCTACATTCTCATGCCCAAGGGAACAAAGTTGCACATTATGAAACAATAACCATTCACCATTCATTTGCTGCTTTAATAGCAGACATTTTCATGTTGGAAATACACTCGGAGCAAAGATGAATGTTCCTGGTATATAGAGACAGCTGCTCAGATATTTCTCTATTCTCACACAGATGACCTGGCAAAGTCCCAAGTCATTTCAGCAGCAATGTAGAAGAGTGGCCTCTTCATGTTAAAAATGTGGCTGTTCCGGTCTCCTCTCTGCAGCACAATGATCTATTTCAGATGATGTCATGGTGTGGAGGATGGCCTGGGGGAGTCATTAGAAGAACATAGGACTTGTTATGGACCCCACATCCTCCCAGTAAATGCTGTCCTGTCGGATAGCAGCCTATGAGACAATGCAAGGACCATTTTTGTGTGGCTAGAATAAAGAATAGCTGAAGGCAAGAAGTCCTGTTCCTACAAAGATATATGGAATGGTAATTCACCCAGCAATTGATTCTCTAGAAACCAAAAAAAAAAGTTTTAGCACATTTAATATAAATGAGGTGCATAGGTGAAGCCTAGTTAATAGTGACTTCCAGGTTTAGATTAATTTACAGGATAATGCCAAAAGGACTGGGTAAAAGGACATGGTTGGTACTAACAACACGGATTTATTAACAAGTTTTATCTATACACTACACAAGTTCAAAGTAATCTCCACTGGTGACATGGCAGATGTGAATGGCCATTTACCACGGCAAGGGTTTTCAGACGGTTTTTCAGCAGGTTCACGGTTTTTCTGTCTGAAAAAAACCCCTGGACCGGAAAATGGCACCAATTGTGCTTATGGAAAAACCTGTGCAGCAGACCCACTGCACGGCTTTCGTCGGGCGGTTTTTCCGCCCGCAAAACATTGAACATGCACATTCTTCCGTCCGGTTTTCAGACGGAATCTGTGGATGTCAATAGGGGGGGGGGGGGGGGGGAAGGGCCCACCCCCCCCCCCGGCGCGGGGACGGGCGCAAAACAGGACAAATACTAGCCGGCAAAGCATTTGGCAAACCATTTGGTAAAGTCCCTTTGGAAGGCCAGCTCGTAACTCGCTGTAAGCCAACCTTAGAATGAGGAGAGGGGCACTCTTGAGCAGCTCTGTCTATGGGGGTTCCGAATATGCCCAAGCAAACTCACTCGTCCATATTCGGAACGCCCCTAAAAACAAATTATGAGAACTGCAGCTTTATTTTTGAATTCAGGGGCATGTTTACTGGCTACTATTGGCCTGCAGTGACGAGCTGCTGAGGATACCAGGTCTTTAGCTATAGCAACCAGCGCTGGCAGCCTATCAGGAGAGATCTAACAAGTCTGTAGCTATAGCGACCTGAGGAGCTGATGCAGTCTATACAAGAGTGGATACCTAGGAATAAGGATGACACTGTTAATGGAAACATATTGCAAAGTGACTTGTTTTCAGGGCTGTGGAGTCAGAGTCGGTGCCCATTTTGCAGGAGTCTGAGTCGTTAAAAAATGGACCAACTACGACGCCCAAAATATATAATAAATTGGTCCAGTTAGTTCGATGCAAGAGCAGAGGGAATGGCTCCGGCCTGTGCTACTGCTCCCATATCTTCAGCCTATACATGAGGAGTGTAATTGATGACATGGAAGCAGGCTCAAAGGCGATGCCACAGGGGGAAAGATTCCGCTCCTTGACAAAACCGACAGATTGAAGGAAAATTTTTCACTAAAGATTTCAATTTATTAAAGTTTTTTGTGTTCTAAAGTTGTATCCTATAAATATAATTTTACATCGACAAGCAAAAGGGTAACAATGTTTTGACTTTCAGACTTCATATCTCACCACCCATGTGAGATCCCATCATTTTATAAACAATCGTCTTTGGCTTATCTCGTTATATAAAACCTTTTACCTTCAAACTATTAGAATTCTACATCAGTTTCTGCAGATTTTTATCATATGACTGCATTGTTACTGTTTTGCTCCTGGTGGTCGGACAATCTTCTTAAGGCTGATTCCCAAGTGAAAGGTAACTGGTTCGAGCAGCCCTGAAGAAGATTTCCCAGGAAAAGAGACAGAATCCAGTTCATCGATAGCGGGTTCTTGGCCACGAAAATTGCCGAACTGCATCATGTGAGGCCCTGACAGCTGGAAGAATATGACATGAAGTCCATCCATTCATTCAGAAGTCAAGAGGTCGCTCAACACAAGGTCTATCAGTTCTAACACAGCAGTGGAGGTGGCTCATAGGTGTCGCAAGAGTGAGATCACAGATGTCCATGCAAGGACCGGGCAACACACATTACACAAGTCTGGAGTGATGACCCAAAAAAAGGGGAAGAAGCCGCAACTTCAATCTCATCATAAGAAGCATTGCCTCAAGTTTGCAAAAATGGAAAATTGAAAAATTAGTAGTGATGAGATGAAAGTCAATAGACCGGGCTCTGATGGGGTAAAATGGGTTTGGAGGAATCAAGGGAGAAGGGGGCTAATGGATCGGAAGCTGGAAGAACTGTCAGGTTCGGTGGAAAAGAAGCTGAAGATATGGGGAGGAGGTCACAGCCAAAAGGTGTTGGGATACTTGACCAGGATATGATGGTGGATTTCTGTCAATGTTACTGCGCTATTTGTGAGTGTCCTACAAGATGAGTTACTTTCATACACTCGAGTACTATGGGTATGAAAAGGACTGAATTTATAGTTTCCAGAAGGACAATTGACCGAAGCAGACGATGGAGGTTGGAGAAGGAATGATTCAATGACATGAAGTAGAGTTGCTGATTGGGCCTCACAGTTCCAGACTCAACCCATCGAACTAATTGTGGGGTAGAGTTGAAGAAAAAGCTGTTATTCATATCCAAGTCCAGTCTGAACAAACATTGGAAATGATGTAGAAGAGACCTGGGATCAGATTTTGGTCAAGACCTGCATGAAATTGATCAGAAGCCCAAGAAGGATTCAGGCGAGCCTGGAAAAGCCACATGTTGATTTTTAGAGTGAGCAAAACAGTATCAATGCAGTTACATCGCAAGAACTAAGCAGATGCTATATACTAAATTAATTTAATTTATAGGATGGAAGATGATTGCTATAAAATGTTGGTAGCTTATGTTCATAGTTGTAGTGGATGGGTCGAGTTATGTAGTCCTGAAAGTCAAAACATTGTTACCCTTTTGCTTGTCAGTGTATGTTCTACCTAAATCGCTTGATTATTGTATCATAAGGTGATAAACAGCCTGATGTTACCATTTTACTACAGTAAAGTTATCATTTAAACATGTGCGATGTATGAGGGAGTCAGGAATCGGAACTTTGGCTTACCGACTCCACAGCCCTGCTTGTTTTTTTGCAAAATCTTTAACATAAAAAGTAATCCTTGTAGTGAGACAACCCCTTTAAGCAGCAACGGCGGGAAACATTGAGGCGAGGAACACTTTTTTTTCTACTTCATCATCCTAGCCCCATTCATTTTAACAAACTGGCGAACCCTCTTTAAAAATCAGTTCTCACATCACAAATTTATGGCAGTATTTCTGTTACAGAATCTGCATCGTAACTCTGTACAAACTACAGTACAATGTAAGTACATAGAGTTTAAACAAACCCCACTTTCTCATAGTATTAAAGAAAAAAAGAAAAGAAAAATCAGAATTCTAGATGCAGAGTTAACACTAGGATAAGACATGCATTCCAATTTTGATAGGTGCACCTATCTCAGGAATGGGTCCCTGAAAGCGTCAGCTTAGAATTGAGAGGTGGTCAAGTTTGCACACGGCTCTATTCTGTTTTATGGGAGTTCCCAGTACAGCCGAACACACCACTCACCTGTACTGGGAACTCCCATAGAACAGGATAGATAGCTGTGCCCGGGAGCATGCAGTCACACCGTATGTATAAGGAGCAGATCCTAAAGAAAGCCTTTTCTCTGTAGAATTCCTTTCCCGCCTCCATCTATTAAACAAACGGTTCACATTCCTGAGCGCGAGGTCCGGCTCTTCATCATAAAGGTGTTCTGGGGATGAAATGTTACTTCTGCGCCCACATAGTACCAGAAGAAAACATTTGACTCCTTTCAACAGGTTTCAGCTAGTGAAAATATTTCAAAAAATAACTTAAGGGGAAATTCCTATTTCCTCAACCAAAATAAAAAGCCGATGATTGAGTCACAGAGGAATCCTGAGCAGAACACTCTACAGGGCTCCCAAGGCGTACGTTTCTTACATAATAAACATTCGGATGACTTTACTACCCTAGAATATTACAGAATTAAAAAATGGAATTTGAGTCTCATTTTCCATTCCTAAAATCAACTGTTTCCAATTATGCAACATTATGGTAGATCAGGAAAATACACGGACACCAGACTGTAATGGCAAACAGAAAATGTTCCTTCATGCATTCAGTGGCTTGGTGCTCCCATCCAGTGCCAAATGTTTTCTCACTGCAATGAATCTGAGGCTTTCACACATGTGGTCAGGGCTGCTGGGTCGGCAAGCAAAGCCCCGGACTCCGACCTCCTCAATTTCCCAAAATTACGACTCTGACTCCCTCATAAATGGAGCATGTATTAAGTAATAACTTTACTGTAGTAAAATGGTAAACACAGGCTGTTTTATCACATTACTGATTACAATAACCGGAGCTATTTAGGTAGAACAGGACACTGACCGCAAAAGTGGTAACAATGTTTTCATTTTTTAAAAACACTTGTGGGTTAAAGGTTGAAAGAAAAAAGCTGTAATTTGTATCAAGGTCCAGGTCTGCCACCATACATCGGGAATGTGTGTGAAGAGATCCGGGGATCAGGATTATGGTCAAGATATGCTTGAATCTGATCCAGAGCCCCAGTAAGGATTCAGGGCAGTATTGAAAACCAAAACCGGTTGGATTTTCCCAAATACTAACAAATTATAAAAATTAACATTTTTATTTTTAGTAGCAAAACAGTATCAATGCAGTTCAGGAAAGAATCTGCAACTAGCAGATGCTAAATACTTGCAAGTAAAATTTATGTATAAGATCGGTAAGATGACTGTATATAAAATTACAGTAGCCTCAAAGCTGTAGTGGATGGTGAGATATGGAGCCCGAAAGTCACAAGTTCAAAACATTGTTACCATATTGCTTGTAAGTGTATTTATTGGATATGACTTTAGAACACAAAAATATTGTAAATATGCAAAACACTGCAGGAACATTTGTGGAGTCTTTGAATTTGTACTGAGAAACAGTATTGCCTCCATCAGATCCTGCATACATGACCTCACATCTGATCTCATTATTTCCAGGCTAGAGAACGGCCTCTTCTACACTAACTTGGGATGGGGAAAAGCAGTGACCACAGGGGCAACATCTCTAACAATGTCAGGGTATAAGGGAATTGCCTCAGCCACAGTCATTTTTGATGAATGGTTGATCTTCTACTTCTTTGAAAGCAGCTGAAAAATTTTGCTGAAATTTGTTTGTCATGGGATTGGAACCTTTTCCCCTGGGGCAGCGCTTTGCCTGCTCCATTTCATCAATTACACTCCTCATGTGATGAGGCTGAAGATATGGGAGCAGGAGCACTGACCGGACCCAATGCCTCTTGCTCTTTGCATCGAACTAACTGGCCCAAAATTAAATTATATATTTTGGGAGTCGGACCCTTTTAAGACGACTCAGACTCCTGCAAAATAGCCACCGACTCCACAGCCCTGCATGTAGGGAACAGTAAATGAAGACTTTTTCTAAGTACATTGCTCTTTTGATATTGCTCTGGTCAGAAGATGAGAATTTTTTTTATCTGATCTGAGTGCACACAAATATCTCTAGGTTACTGTCCATATCTCAGTTCCTGGTAAAACAGAGCGCAGCTAATCACTGATATAGAACCTCCCACAGCCTGATGAGGCAGTGTGAATCTGAAGCTGCCTATGATTGGAAACAGCATAGCGAGTAAATCCCTGTAGGCTCTAGCTCTCCCAGCAGAAGTGTTAATAGACTGCTCCGGAAAGGCAGAGAAGAACAGTGGCTGAGATACATGACAATGTTGTGTGCTCCCCTCCCCATTTACATCTTGCCTCCACCCTCCTCATTCTTGGTACCACAGGGATACTGTAAAAAAACGTATCCTGATGCAACCGATCCTTTTAGGACTGGATGCAAGAGGTTGCCTCCATTCATTGCATGGAAGAGCTAATTACACATAACTCAAAGGAATTCCATATTCGCCAGACTCCGTGGCTAACTTATCAGTCTTCTGCTGGATTTCACAACTATGTAAACTTCTCTTAAAGGGGTTGTATCATTTCATTGAATGGTCTTCAGAATAAGGGGACAGTGAAAACAAGTAACTTTGCAATTAGATGTCATTAGCAAAGCGGTCTTGTATTCACAGTTTTCCTTATCTTCTGTTTACACTGATCTCCAGTGCTGGTCGGATCCCTCCTCCTTGCATTTCACTAGCTGAGAGCTCATTTACATTCTGTTCGGCCCCGGTGGGCCGTATTCACAGGATCGAGCATTCCTGCCTTTCACTCAGAGTAAGGGACCGGCACATTTTCACTCTGCACAGCCAGAAGAAACAGAACAACACTGCAGGGCTTCTACAATCAGAAAACAGCAGAAATGTGTGTCAATCCCTGCCTCTCTGACTCAGAGTTAGGGGCCATAGCAATTTCCCCTCTGCACACCTAGCAGAAACACACTGCAGCAGATTCTACAATCAGAAAAACAGCACAGTTGTGTCTCGGTGCCTAACTCTCCTGCATGAAGGGAGACCCTGTGCCGTTCATAGAAAGCTGGATTCAACTGTAACAAATCTCCAGCTGTGAGAGGAGAAAGAGACCCACTGCTCAGTCTAGATTGAATGGCCCTGGTATGTAAACAGATCTTAAAAAATAAAACTGCAAGGGAGAGACATAGTGGACATGTGGACTCAGAAATGGGGGGGGGGGGGGGCGGGGGGAGTCTCGGGAGCCAGAAATGAACATGAAGGGGGATGATGTCACCCAGGTGGGAGTGGAAGAAACGCCCCTGCATTTCTAGAGTTGAGAGGCTGAGAGCAGTATGAATCAGCTGAACTAAAGAAGCGATACATCCCCTTTAAAACTCTTGGGGGACCCTCTTTGCTGGTCTCTCATAAGATCTCTGCACATCCAGATGTCCGGTAAAACGTGTAGGCATATCAGCCAATCAAGATCCAATGGGATATTTGACATTCTATGGCGCGGTCACAGAATCCCTTTATGCTTCCTTCTCTTCCTCTTTCCATCCTTGACACTCTTACAAAAGGTTTTTGCCATTACCTGAATTAATGTTTGTTAAAAAAAAAAAACAGAAATTTTGAATGTTTTTGCTATTTTTCCCCACACAGGGTATGTGAGAACGGATTTGAAAGTCAATTCTGGTGCTGAATCCGTCTCAGAATCGGCATCCAATCCTCTCATTATTTCCAATGTAAGATCCGCTGAGTGTGCGCACAATGCCGATTTTCAATGTGGATTTTCAGCGCTAAAAAAATAAACCTATCAATTCTTGAGGCGAATAACGAGCTAAGCCCTCACCTCACATTAGAATATATTGGAGGCTGAAAATCTGACTCTGAAAATCAGTATCAAATCCACACTTACTGGCGCGGATACCACACCAATTCAGCACTGCAAATCAGCCGTGTGAATGTACCCTTTGGGTATGTGCACATAGCAGGTTGATTACATTTTACAATACGTAAAACATATCCAAATATGTAGCACAAAGGGTGGTTCGTATTTGGATACATTTTCCGGACTGCAAAAAAGGTATGCTATTGTTTCTATTGGCTTTTAAATGCATAAAACGGATTAAGTACTGACAAGTCACTTCTTTGTACGCTTCCGTAAAACATAACATAATAACGTTTGTAAAATACACATTGTCTGAACGACTATACATATTTTACATTGAAATCAATGAAAACCGAACATTGTGAAATACGTATTTCAGCATGTAATACGTACCCAAATACTTAATGCACAAGCGCCGTGTGAATATACCCTTACCGTGCATGTGTACTAGATCACAATGTATGTGACACATGAAGGATTTACCTCTTCTACCTGGGTACGCTATATTAAGATTTTGATCAGTTTCGCCGCTGAGTGGCAAATTATTCTCCCAATCTGAAGGAACGGATCAATGCTGTGAATTTCTCTCTCACTGATAAAAAGTATATTTTTGCTCATAAAAACAAATCTGCTAACATTTTAAGATAGCCTGATTCTCCTGCTACGAGTTATGGGGCAGAAATGCCTGCGGAACCTTTGTATTTCTAGTTTCAGTTCAATTTGACACCCCCTTTGCTGGTATACAGACAGTCCTCGACTTACACCGTTCAGACTTACATCTGTCCCATAGTTGCACACGGAGGCTTATGGGGCATGCTGGCAATTGTAGTTCCATGTTCCACAGCAGATAGTAGCTATGGAACGACAAGTTCCAGCATGCCACAGCAGCACATGAGGTGAAAATGAGGTGAAATCTTCTTAACAGGGACACACACAGCAAAGCAAATATAAAAACCCTTTCCTGCACTATTCAAAACTAAAAAAAAAAAAAAAAAAACTTTTGTGCTGGAGCTACATTTAATAAATATACCTGTTCTGACTTCAATACAATTCAACTTAACAAACCTACAGTCCCTATTCTGTTCATAACCCGGGGACTGCCTGTACCAGGAATGGAGCCAGTTCCTTCTCTCCTTTTCTTTATCTTTGCTCCCAGGGGGTACAACTAGTTTTCTTTATTTTGTTTGCTTGAAGATTAGAGTAGGGCACATGGTTGTACACAATTGTCATATACCCTTATGTCTTTATGACTGGTATCTTGATCCTCTTCTGTGGTCATATCCAGAGTTTCTGATGGATACTGTTCCAATTTTTTTTTTCTCAGTTGTATGTCAGATGTATTTATTCTCTGACACTTTTAAATCTGTGTTTTTGATTTGACAAACTTGATTTGGTTTAAAAAAAATAAATTGAACGGTTAACACTGACCGTTGCCTCGATCATTGAGGTCTAGGTTATATTTTTATTTTACTTGTATAAAACGCAAAGAACATTCAATTAGCTAAAAAAATATATCCTGATGGATCCCGCTCTAGGGCCATAGAGTTCTATAGGGCAGTCTACCTTGCTTTACTGTCTGTAACAGCAACTGTATACATTCGGTAAATTGGGCAAACAGTCCAATTCGGACTATTTACCGAAGGTGTATGGTTACTGCTACAATCACAGAAAAGTGTGCTAGACTATGTTTTCGTGCCTAATGCAAAAACCATATATGTTCGGTTTAATTTGGACTACGTTGGTTCTTTAGACTCATTGTGGTGTGCGTCGGGATATAGTTTTACTGTATCCCAACAGATACAATGAATAAGGGGCAAAAATTAGAGGTGAACGGGGCCTTAGCAAACAGCTCCATACAAAGCAGCTGACAATATCTGTGTATCCAGCTACCTTCTTGTAGAGGGGGCACTGCAGGAACTTGAGGCCTTGCATTTTTTCCCCTCGATTTTCCCAAAATCACAGCAATAAAGCTGATGTTACTGTAAGATATGAGCACAGCCTGAATGAGGTAAGTTCTCCATGTGACATCTGTGATGGTGCAGGACAGACTATGCTGTGATTGCCATTTGAGTTCAGATAGGGGAGAATAATATAAAAATCAACAGCACATCACAAAGTTTTTTTTCTCCCCCTTAGCAAAGAAATCTTACATTGCAGTATATTGTGAAATTATTATATTGTGGTACATTGTGAAACACATTGTGGCATCTTTGGTGCAGCTGTTTAGTGAGGAACCTGCAGCATGTGACAAATCAGTACTATTCTAATATATTTGATCTGTGAAAAGGATTCAACCGCAGTTAACTCTAAATCAAACTTTAAGAAAATGTGATTTTAAATTTTTTCAAAAACTTGAAAGGTTGCTTGGTTCGACTAAAAACGAAATATTAAACTGGTGTCCAATACAAAAATTGGACACCAGTTCTAGCACTGGATCTCTCCAGTTGTGTGTGCAACTTCTACTCTCTTCTGAATAGGACATCATGGCTGCAGTGGTCACATGCCATTCAGATGTGAACAGCTATGTAAAAAGAGGCACTTGACCACTGCAGCCAATCAGCAGTTGCTGAGGTGACACCCTGCTCGGAAGAGAACAAAAAGGACCTAGCGCTGGAATGGAGGAGAGGAGGAAGGAGAGTACAGGTTTATTTCTTTGATTACTTTTGGCAACAATAGCCTATTATTTAAGCTGGACAACCCCTTTAAACATTGTTGGTTCCAGTGCCAGCTATGCGCCATCAATCACACGCCGTGTATTTTACAACCATATTTGTGGCACTTTTAACTAACTTAATTTAACTGCCTTGTAAATTATTGAGACTCCTGTGCAAGTAAAAGCCCCATACAATAATGGTGGAGTGTATTTTCTGTGCGTAAACGGCGCACAATAAGCTCCATACTTTTGCCAATACACTTCAAAAAACACCTCTAAATCAGCCCTTTTTTAAGCAGATTTCAAAGCCTATTTTGAAGCGTAAAATTTAGACCTAAAAATACTCTGTTTGACCATACCCTAAATCTGCTGCATCTGACAACCTTGGGGTGTAGTCATATAATCCTCACTGGGTGAAAAACAGATAACCAGCAGTGACATGTTGAAAAAAGCACAAGTGATGCAGTTTTGCAGTATATATTGGACGTTGTCCTTGGTGGTTGTTACATGGGACTTTCTAAAGTCTAACACATCCACACACCAGTATGTGTATACGCTCAAAATATACAGGAGGGGAAAAAAGAAAGGAACATACTAGTATTTTACAGTAATTCCAAAACTCCCTGCATTGATGCAGCTTGGCATTCCTTGATTTTCTTTTTTGTCCATGGTTTAGCAAATAGGTTATTATCATTATTTATTTCAATATACAAGAAAAAAAAAAAAAAAACACAACTGTTTCCTTACTGAACACGGAGCAGTTGTCCTATACACAAGAGCACTGCTTTTTCCATAGAGTCCTCATTCATTTTAATGGTCCTTATAGCACCCAGGTACATGGTCCCTGCAGGGATAGGACACACAGCTCCCAGCTAAGCACTGCAGGGGCTCTGCCTCCAATGGTGACATCCCTCATCTGAGGCAGACCTGCCCATGCGAGTTATGTTTCTGGTCGAGTATATGGCCCGGCCTGTGTCATATTCCAGAAGTTTCTCATTGGCAAGTCCATCAACCTTCCTAATGCAAAATATTAATTCCACACCTTAAAAGCTGGCTTTGCATTTTTTGAATGCATCAAATACACATGTGGGAATAAAAAGAAAAAAATGAATCAAATGTTTTTCAATCTACCCAAATTTCATTACTTTTCCAAATTTAAGTTAATTAATTAAAAATGCTTTTACTGCAAACCTTTTTTTTTTTAATGCATGCAACGTTTTTACCATTAAAGAGGTTGTCTCACTACAAGGATTGCTTTTTATGTTAAAGATCTTGCAAAAACAAGTCACTTATACAATATATATGCAATATATGTCCATTAACAGTGTCCTACCTATTCCTAGATATGCCCTCTTGGATGGGCAGCATCAGCTCCTCAGGTTGCTATAGCTACAGACCTGTTCAATCTCTCATGATAGGCTGCCGGCACTGATTGCTATAGCTACAGACCTGGCTTCTATTGCAGCCTAGTAGAAGTCAGTGAACACGCCCCTGAATTCAAAATGAAACCAAGAAAACACTGAGGACTGAGATAAGCAGGGCTGTGGAGTCGGCAAGCCAAAGCCCCAACTCCGACTCCTCAATTTCCCAAACCTCAGACTCCCGACTCCTGACTCCAACTCCGACTCCTGCCTCCCTCATACATGGCGCATGTTTAAGTGATAACTTTACCGCAGTAAAATGCTAACATCCGGCTGTTTATCACCTTATGATACAATAATCAAGCTATTTAGGTAGAACAGACACTGATAAGCAAAAGGGTAACAATGTTTTGAACACTTCTATCCAAGTCCAGTCTGCACCAACATTGGGAATATGTAGGAGAGACCTGGGATCAGATTTTGGTCAAGATGTGCTTGAATCTGATCCAGAGCCCAGAAGGATTCAGGCAGTATTGAAAACCAAAAGGTGGATTTCCCAAATACTAACAAAGTAATACAAATTAACATTTAGATTTTTAGGAGCAGAACAATAACAATGCAGTTGCAGGAAAGAATCTGCAGAACTAAGCAGATGTTAAATACTTGCAAGTCAAATTTATGTAGATAGGTAAGATGACTGTATATAAAATTACAGGAGCCTCTTGTACAAAGCTGTAGTGGATGGTGAGATATGGAGCCTGAAAGTCTCAAAAGTTTAAAACATTGTTACCATTTTGCTTGTCAGTATACAATATATTTATTGGACATGACTTTAGAACACAAAATAATTGTAAATATGCAAAATACTGCAGGAACATTTGTGGAGTCTCTGAATTTGTTCAGAGAAATAGTATTGCCTCCATCAGATCCTGCATAGACGACCTCCCATCTGATCTCATTTCCAGGCTAGAGAACGGCCTCTCTACACTAACTTGGGGGCAAACCGGTGACCATAGGGCAACATCTCTAACAATGTCAGGGTATAAAGGCATTGCCTCAGCCACAGTCAGTTTTGATGAATGGTTGATCTCTGCTACTTCTTTGAAAGCAGGTGAAAATTTTTGCTGAAATTTGTTTGCCCTGGGGGCGGGATTTTCTCCCCCGGGGCAGCGCTTTGCCTGCTCCATGTCATCAATTACACTCCTCATGTGATGAGGCTGAAGATATGGAAGCAGTAGCACTGGCCGCACCCAACTCCTCTTGCTCTTTGCATCGAACTAACTGGACCAACTTATTATATATTTTGGGAGTCGGAGTCGGTCCCTTTTATGACGATTCCGACTCCTGCAAAATAGCCTCCGACTCCGACTCCACAGCCCTGGAGATAAGATGAATCGATGTAGTGAGACAACCCCTCGCTAGTAAACATTTCCACCATATCTGAAAATCTGAGGTGTAAACCATGGCAGAAATCTGATGAAGCAAATGTTTAGGCGTCACATTTGTTTGTTTTCTTGAAAATGAAAGAAAACGGAGTCTAGAAATCTCCTTGAAAAGAAAAATCTTATGGCCTGGGTTTTTATCAATCTGACTATCTTGGGTCCCGCCCTCATCCCCTCAAGTAGCGTAGATAACAAGAGCAGTGTTATGTATTCCAGTACAGCACAATCAGGTTGCCAAGTATACATACAGTGTGGCCGCAGTTCAAAGCATGACATCAACAGAAAGCTAGCTAGGAGGTTCCCTGCAAGCCGTCTGTCTGCTTCCCAGAATATGCAGCTGATACCAGATCTACCAGACAGGCCCCTGATGCTTGCTATATGCACAAACAAGCTACACTACTTTATAGCACTGCTGCTAGAGATTGTATAAGTTGTACTTGTAGCTCATAGATAAAAGGGGGTAGGAAGAATGTGCAGGTCAGGGCCGTCTTTCCCATTGGGCCAGGTAGGCACTAGCCCGGGGGCCCCACGAGCTCAGAGGGCCCCTCGAACAGCTGCCTACCTTGCCCAGTGGGAGTACACCCAGGGCCGTTTATTGGACTACCGCCAGTCAGAGCAAGGGGCCAGGCTTCAGATGGTCCGTGTGTGTTAGTCAATGCGGCCCCTGCTATTGCTGTGCCTGCACTTTACTGCTCACAGCGCAGGCAGCACGGCACTGAGGTAAAGCAGGGGCCAGACTGCGATCTTCTGAGCTCCTGCACTACAGCCCCGCTCCTCCCCCTCTCCAGCAGTGCGGCCACTGAAGAGCGGGAGACTGATGGGGAGAGAAGAGCAGGGCTGCCCCCTCCTCCCTCTTACCATCTGCAGTGAAGAGAAGACGACTGCCAGTCTTCTAGTCTTCAGAACGAGTGAGTGACTGGGGGAGGGGGGAGTGTGGGGTGTTGGGAGGTATTCCAGTGTCTATCTGCTGGCTGTGTATCTAAGCCTACCCAGTGTATACTATCATCTGCTGGCTGTGTATCTAAGCCTACCCAGTGTATACCATCATCTGCTGGCTGTGTATCTAAGCCTACCCAGTGTATACCATCATCTGCTGGCTGTGTATCTAAGCCTACCCAGTGTATACCATCATCTGCTGGCTGTGTATCTAAGCCTACCCAGTGTATACCATCATCTGCTGGCTGTGTATCTAAGCTTACCCAGTGTATACCATCATCTGCTGCCTGTGTATCTAAGCTTACCCAGTGTATACCATCATCTGCTGGTTGTGTATCTAAGCCTATCCAGTGTATACCATCATCTGCTGGCTGTGTATCTAAGCCTACCCAGTGTATACCATCATCTGCTGGCTGTGTATCTAAGCCTACCCAGTGTATACCATCATCTGCTGGCTGTGTATCTAAGCCTACCCAGTGTATACTATCATCTGCTGGCTGTGTATCTAAGCCTACCCAGTGTATACTATCATCTGCTGGCTGTGTATCTAAGCCTACCCAGTGTATACTATCATCTGCTGGCTGTGTATCTAAGCCTACCCAGTGTATACAATCATCTGCTGGCTGTGTATCTAAGCTACCCAGTGTATACTATCATCTGCTGGCTGTGTATCTAAACCGGTGTACACTATTTGCTATTCCTGTGTAGCTAAGCCTATCCAGTGTTATATATGTTGGCCCTATGTATCTGAGCTCATCAGGTGTTCTACTAATCTGCTGTCCTTGTGTATCTAAGGCCCGGTTCACACGGTGTGATTGCGGGGCATATTTCAGCCCGTAATTTGCGCCGTACTGCGTGAATTACGACTGGAATCCGTCCCAGTCATTACGGTAATCCACAGTTCTCATAGAGAACTATGGATCGGTCTCTCTCCCTGCTCGGCGAATCCGTCGCGGGGGGAGATAAGTGACATGTGAATTACCAGCGGCGTATACGCACCGGGAATAATGAATGTCTATGGGGCCGGCGGGCTGTTCTCCCCCCCTCTACGCGCAGGGAGGAACGGGTGATTAGTGCGATTCCCGAAAACATACGATGTATTGCGCCACGTACTGTATGCGCCGCAATACATCATGTGAACATAGCCAAAGTGGTGTGTTATCTGTATTCTGCGTTGGTTGGGAGGGCCCAGTGCACAGCACTGCCCAGGGGCCTTTAATGCTGTTAAGACGGCTCTGGTGCAGGTAGAATGTTTTGCGGCCGGACAAACCGCTGGACAGAAAACCCGTGCGGGGGGGGGACGGGGGGACGACGACTGCTGCACGGGTTTTCCATAGAGCACAATTGTGCTCATTTTCGGCCGGTATTTCAGGCGGTCTGAAAAACCGCAAACCTGCTGAAAAACCGGCCGAAAACCCGTGCAGTGGGGACATGCCCTGAGGCTACACAGTTTTTTTTATGGATATCTTCCAGTGCTGATTGTAAGCCAAACCCAGGAATGAACCCTACAGACAGAAAAAGTATCATGGAAAGGGATGCATCTCCTGTGCTTCTGGATCTATTCCTGAGTTGGGCTTCGCGTCAAAACACGATTGGCCTCATGTACGAAAGGGCAAGACTGTCCTTGTTGCACGTAGCAACCAATCTGAGCTCAGCTTACATTTCTTTTATTGCTCTGTAAAAATGAAAGCTGAGCCTACTGTGTGCACCCAGCTATACGGTGCTTTCACATCTGAAAATACACAGCATTTCTGAAGGTGAACCCACAGCACAGAAAAAAAAAAAAAAGTCAGCGATTGTGGAAACTTCACACTAGACCACCATTTCCCAGTGCAGCTTTCATTAATGCATCCTCTCTTTTCCTAGTCAGGCTGTGGGTCAGTAGCATATCAGCTGTGGTGGAAATTTTTTTTTTCTAAAGTTCATTTTAATTCCCTGTTGAAGTCAATAAGGGAAAATCTGCAGCATAAATTAATGTGATGTGGATTTAAAACCTGTACGCTCAGTTGTTCTGGGGCAGACTGCTCCCCCTCTCTACGCGCAACGGGTAATGAGTGTTCCGTAAAAAAATACAGCTTATTGGCCAGTACGTATCCGCACTCTATTGAAATAAAAGGCGTATTGTTCTTTGAGCATCAATAGGATGATTGCTTTCAGCTGTTAAAGGGTTGGTGCAGGTAGAATCTTAGTTGAAAATGGGGGACCAGAAAATCTGAGGATGTCACGTTTCCATAGGTTACTAATTGGCTATTGGCTACGGTTCTCAGAAGAACCGGGCATGGTTGTACATGTGCTTAAACACAGTGTGTGTTTGGTTTACAGACGTTCATGGGAAGGTATGCTCTCCTGGCCCACAGTCGGTTGGCACGCGTCAAAGGAAAGGCATTAACGAGAGGGCAAGGATGTCTGTACGTGGCAGCAAGGAGAGCAACAGTCTGAAAATAAAGCACCAACCCTTTCACCCGCTGTACTCTCACATCTTCTCCTTCTTGCCCAGCACAGAAAAAAAACACATTACTCACCTAGCCACCATTTCCATCACTTCTTAACTGCCTTTTCCTTTCATGTGCAGACACAGCTGGTAGGAAATTAAATGTCTTTCCCGGGACAATAAGGAAAATCTTGCTAAGTAATTATTGATGTTTAAAACCAGCCCTTTTTCTCATACCAAAACCGTAAGAGACTTTCAATTAGTAACCAAGACTACATCCTTAGAAATTTGTCCCCACATTTTCAACATAATCTTCTATGAGACAACCCCTTTTAAGAGGAGTATTTCAAGAGGCTTTGTATACCACATCTGTGTTGTCTGTCGGGGTACCGTAAAAAAAAGGATGCTGATAAAGCTGCGCTGCCCAATCTAGATTAACTCCTTAACAACCGCCTGCTGTCTTTTTGTCTTTTGGCGGCGGGCATTTCAGGACGTTGCTGCAGACATCGGGGTTTGCGGCGCCTGGGAAGTGGCGCTTATCCCTTTGATTGCCATGGTCGGTAACTGCAGCATAATCAAAGGGCTTTTCCATGCTATGTCAGGTGATTGGGACTCCAAGTGACCCAAAAGAGCCCGGGGATCATCTCCACAGTCAGCCCTGGGGACCTAAAGTCACCCCAGGGCTGTCTGTGTAAGAAGCCAGCAATCAGGGCAGACTGTGTGCTGCCCTGGATTGCTGCCTGGGTCAAACTGACACAGATTATAATCTATTAGCACATGTGAATATGCTATTAGTAAAAAAAAAAAAAAAAAATAAGAAACAAAAGTGTAGAAAAAAAACCAAAACTAAAATAGAAATAAATATTTAATAAATTATTTGCCTACATTATACACAAAAAAAAACACACATCAGGTATCCACATGACCGTAAACCTGTAGAATTAATGTAACAAGTGTGAAATGTGAATGGTGTAAACAAATAAATTAAAAAAAAAAAAAAAAAAGTAAAACTATTCCCCCAAAAAGTACAACTTCTCCAGGATAAAAAAAAAAGTCCTCATACAACTGCATCATTGAAAAAAATAAAGTAACAACTGTTGAAACACAAGGAGGCTATGTACTTTTCAGGCTTCTGGCTTAAGGGGTTACTAAAGCAAATGTTGTACTACGTTTGCTCTGCTACCAAGCAGTTTAGTAAGCCGTGGTAGACCACACTTGTGTGTCCCACTCGGAAAGCGTATCTCGCCAGACTACGTTTGCGCCATGCATCTCTACTGGGCTATGGCAGCTTCCATCGGGGTAGCTTTTCCATGCCACCCTGACAGATAAAACAGATGTGTATATTACTGTGTGAACAGTACTTTATATGTAATACATTTCTCAGAATACACCATTGATATAGTTGTTCCCTATGCTTTCCAGGAGACTAGTAAAACTGTAATGAGGCTTCCTTCATAAGAGGGCATCTGTTTTTCTGGGTCGTAAAAAAAAAAAAAAAAAAAAACCATGATATATATATATTTTATTTTTTTTAGAAATGTAATTTGTGAAATTTAAAAACATAACTGAAAAAGGTCACCCTCGTGCAATTCAAGATACAAACAGGTAATAAACCTGCTGGTTACCTCGTTCCAGAATGAAAATACACCAGGGCTTCTTTAAAAGTATTTCTTCTTTTATTAATCCAACACATGTTAAAAACGATGCATGACAAATGCCTTGATTTTCTCTATTAATGCGAGAGACCCACAGGGCTGGTTATGTCATGCCGGTTAGCGGACCGACGCGTTTCGGGTCACGTGACCCTTAGGGCTTGTTCACACACGTCTTGGATCCGTTTTGGATGCGTTTTACGGATCCGTTTTTAACCTGCGAAAACTGGATGCAAAATGCATCCAAAATGCGGATCCAGAAAACGCAACAGCTGATCCTTTTTTGGATGCGTTTTGCATGCGTTTTACGGATCCGTTTTTTTCAATGCTTTATTTAAATCAACCTAACCAACTGCAATTTAAATATAATATAACCTATCAATGACCAAGAATAAACCCTTTTTTTAACCTAGTGTCAATCAACTGTACATACACCTATGATTTTAGAACCCGCCCCCCTATATATATATTTTTTTTTAAATCAACCAATAGTTTTCAAACTCAGAGACCCGACGTCCATGTGCATCTGACATTATCCTCCTCTCCTTTACCCATGTAGAATGAAGGCATTTTCCAATAGCACATTGCATCAGAAAAATTAGCCCTCCCATTAAAATGATACAAAATATAACCCACACATAATATTCAAATTTTATATTTAATTTAAATCCAATGCGTTTTACGGATGCGTTTTTGGCATCTAAAGCAGTTCCCAAAACGCACCCAAATATATGCTGCGCTTTTGGATCCGCTTTCGGGATGCCAAAAGCGCACTCTATTATTTCCTATGGGGATTTCTCTTGCGTAAATCGCAAGAAGAATTGACATGTCAATTCTTAAAACGGATCCGAAAAGCGGATCGCGAAAAGCGCATCGGCGATTACTCGTGTGAACAGTGATGCGCTTTTGCCATTGAAAGCAATGTTAATCACACTGACAATTGTTAGATCCGTTTTGCGGATCCGTAAAACGGATCACAAAAACGTCGTGTGAACAAGCCCTTACTCATGGTACAGCTGACACCCGAGAGGTGTGTTTAAATAGACATGCTAATCACGTGAAAAACAGGTGTTCTTACAAAAATTACTAGAAAGTGCAATACAATAAAACATACGATAATATATTAAGAACAAGAAAGGAGGAAAAAAAAACGCATGACTAACGCAGAATATATTCTAATAATGGTATTGAATATCTTGTCTCGTATTGAGACCTTGAGAGCTGTTACCCTGATAAATCCTGTACACAGAAGCTCTATCCCTGCTCTATCATCTAATCTAAACATAACAGATTATGGTCTGGTATGCAGGTAACCATAGAAACCTGTAGGCACTCAAGAGCAAATAAAATTTCTCTTGTCTCACAAATAATGTAAAATTAACAAAGCAATATATTTAGACAAAGTCTTCAATAAACAGTCCATGTTGAAAGTTAATCTTTGCAGTGAGAAAACCCCTTTAAAGGGGTTGTCTCACCACAATGATTGGCTTTTAACATATGGGGGGAAGATAAATGAAAGCAATTGCCAAACGCATGGCCATTTTCATTTTGTTTTTTCAGGAGATAAAGGGACTTTGGTTACCGACCACCTCTCTCTGCTCCAAGCTACGGTCCGACCATAGTGAGTCTCTCTCTGCAGAGTCTTATCTCTAGCACAGGAGCTTGTTTAAGTTAATCACAAGCTATAACCCTTAGGCCTCGTTCACACGGTGTAATTCTGCGGAGTATTTGCGCCCGCAACTACGCCGTGGCCGGAATGGGGGGGGGGGTAATCCACGGCAGCAATTACGGTAATCCACTGTCTCATTGATGAACAGTGGAATCCCCGCGGGGGGAGAAGGTGACATGCACATTATTTACGCGCGCGGACGCGCCGTAAACAATGCACTGTCTATGGGGCCGGGAGCGGCGCCCCCGCCGCGCTCCGGCCCCGCCCCTTATTCACGGCGGATTTGTGCGCTCAATACGGCGCACAAATCCGCCGTGAATAAACCGTGTGAACACGGCCTTAGGCTATGTTCACACGGTGTAATTGCGGGGATGTATTTCGCCCACAACTACGCCGTGTGCTCGTGAAGGGGGGGGGGGTAGCCTGCGGGCCCCATAGACATTCATTATATATGGCGTGTATACGCCGTGAATAATTGACATGTCACTTCGTAATCCATAGTTCTCTATGAGAACTGTGGATTACCGTAATTATTGGGATGTATCTTGCCCCGTATTTAGTGCAGTATGGCGCGAATTACGGGACGAGATACATCCCAATAATTGACGTGTGAACATAGCCTTAGAGCTCTGCAGCTTTGTGCACTACAGATTATAAACCTCCTGCATTCATGTCGATGGAATATAGCAGATATGCCAATCACTTCACAGGCTGACCACAAAGTGTTAGTCTGAAGTTGGCTGTGTGAAACGGCATGGTTAAACAACCTATTTAAATTTCTAGTTATGAATCAAGGTTTTTTTTTTTTAATGAGTTGGACATGACTTAAAAGAAAGCCATCTTCTGCAGGTGGCACTAGAGAAACAAATTTTATTTAAATATCCCATTTTTTCCCAATGAGCAATGCACTCCCTGCAAGTCACCCTACACTATTTTGGTGCTTTCTACAGGGGGAAAAAAAAACAACTTAGTAATCAGCATTGTGTTTTAGCTCAAAATACTGGGGCACATTTATAAAGACAATTGCACCAGAATTCTTGCGCAATCTGTGGCAAAAATAAACATGCTTTACACATTAATTATCAGTTTTAGAAAATTTCTAAACACTTCCCGCCTTGTAAGACAAAACGGAAGTGAACTTGGCAAGAGGGGTATGGCCTTGCCGCAACATCAAAGTTCCGGCACAGTTAGTGGCATAAAGTAAGCCAACTAATAAAAAGGTGTAAAGTAAGTGCATGTCCCCACGGCACGGGTTTTCGGACAATTTTTCAGACCACCTGAAAAACCGGCCGAAAACGAGCAAAATGGTGCTCTATGGAAAACCCGTGCAGCAGTCCCCACTGCACGGGTTTTCCGTCCGCGGGCCGCTCAACAAGCATTGAGCATGTTCATTCTTCCGTCCGGTTTCGGGACGGAATATGAACACCTCAATGGGAGGGGGGAGGGCTCTTCTCTGCTCATCGCGGAGAAAAGCCGTCCTCCCCGCGGCCGTGTGAACGGCCGCAAAACCGGACACATACCGGTCGGGTAAACCGACCGGTATTTGTCCGCTGCCGTGGGGACGCAGCCTTAGAGTAGTCTAAACCTGCACCGTGTTTATCAACACTATGATAAACATGGTGCATTGCAAGACTGTCCAGTCTCAGGTTTTATAAGTGAAATATCTGCCCTACTGCCCTAATCTATCTCCTCTGGGAAGAACTGGATAGAACTGCTTTTTTTATATATATTTTATTTTTACACTCTTTAAAAGTTAAGTAAAAAAAACAACAACAACAAAAAAAAGTTTAATGCTGTACTGTGCATCTAAAGCAAGACATAAATGACCTTTTCAATTAGTGCTCCTTTGACGTGTAATTGTGTCTTCAGCACCTAAACCGGTTGTTATGTTCCCATGGTAACAAGCTATAGAGAAACAGTGTAGTCTGATCCTGCAGTAATACTGCCTTCTGGATGTCTATGTTGTACCTAACAGATGCATGCTACAAAGAATCAAGAGACTTTGGGAGAGGAGGTTCCTTGCTTTTTTAAGCATAAAAAAAAAAAAAGTTTGTTGCTAAAGAGGACTCTGCTTTAAAGGGGTCATCAATGCTCGTTTGTGCATCGGGGTATGAAGAAAAACCTCCCAGACATTCCCGGCTGCTGGTACATGCATCCTGGGCTGAGGCAGTGAAGATCAGCGTTCACATGACAGCTCCAGCCAAATAAAGGACAGAGAGGTCACGTGCATTGGGCATTGTGGCCTGTTATTGGCTGGAGTTGTCACGAGAACAATGGACGTTCACTGCTTACTTCCTGGTTGAACGCACGAGTGAACGGGAGCATCCAGGAGGTAAGTATGAGTCTTCTCTTCTATTATTACTCATACCCGAATGGACGAACATGCAGTGTTAGGAAATCACAAAAAAATTCTAAAGTGGGACAAATGTGGAGAAAAAAAAACACATACTTGCACTGTGTTTGTGGGAGTTTTGTTTTTACTATGTTCAATCTTTGGTATTAATCATGTGTTATCTGTATTCTACAGTGTGACGAAAACAGCCTAGTCCGCCGGCCCGCTTGAGGGACGACGGCCTGACTTGGGGTGTATCTCGACGTTGCGCTGCCACTAGGGGGAGCTCAAGGTCAGCCAGATACTGTTCCACTGTTAACCCTTGCCCACACTGGCACAGGGAAACAACAATGCTGCCACCAGTTCTCTCGTTTAGTTATAAGACCGGTCCGTTAACGACTTATAGCAGGGTCAGGAACCAACCCTTGGGTAGCTATATACTATAGACCGAGGATTAGGCGTGTGAGGCCGTTGATCAAGACAGACTAACTCAGATTAAAGTTTATAGATTTAATTAGCCTTGAAGGGCACACTAGACAGGTAATATGTACAAGATGGATAAAAATATACAGGTCAGAGAGAGGTGCAAATACAATTATGGATTACAGACAAAAGGCAGTTAAAATAAGTCAAGTTACCTTGTTGCTTGGGGCCCGGCCACATGGGGGGCATATGTAGCCTGGCTGCTGCGTGCGGATGTCCTGGAACTGTTCTTAGGTGGCCCCCCCCTCCTGGATCAACGGAAGAGCCAACCCTGGCTCTGGCTTATAACTGAGGGGGCAGCCCACATGGCAGCCCCCTACACACCCCTGGGACGGTCTATGAACTCCTCCCACTCAGGTCATGCAGTTTCTGATACAAACCCAAAAATGGACTATAACTCGGCAGGACATTGGCACAGAACCGAGCCGGTGGTACCATCAGAACCAGCTGGACTTTCCTGACGCCTGGATAGAGACACGCCTATCTTATGAACCCTGTAGGCCCGGTTTCTGGATATCTCAGTCCCCTTGCGTCCTGGGAACCTGGAAATGGGAATGTGCGTGCGGGAGAGTTCCATATTTTGAGATATGAACTCGCCATGGACGTTATGAGCTGGTCGCCTATAAATCGATATGAAATATCGGAGACGACCCGACTGGGCTGAATTGAGCAAAGTCTTTGAAGCTTGCGAGCTTGGACCAGCATTTGTTCAGTGCTAATTAGGTTACATGAGGATCCTTTCATGGGTTGACCCCATGCTGTGGCGACTTCCTACAGAGGCATTGGGGAAGAGAGCTGTGCTGATTAACATGTAAATTGAGCTTGTCCTGTGGTAGGGGAAGCTGTGTTCTGACTAGATTAGATGGTTGGGGGGAGAGAACTGTCAGTGTGGGATGCAGTGAAGTGAATTCTTCCTCACATACAGGTTGATACACATCCGGCAATACCAAACATGTACGGCTGTCCTAGTGTTTTGGTACTGTAAAAAATTACAAACATTTCCTATTTTTGACATTTTTATGGCTGCATCATTTTCTGCGATCAATAACTTTTTTGTCCTAACACCTACGGACGTGAGGGCATTTTTTGCGGGCTGAAGTGTACGTTTTATTGCTACCAGTTTAGAATACATGTGACTTTTTAAATTAAATTTATTCAATTTTTAGGGGACGTGAAATGGCCCCCCCCCCTCAAAAAAAAAAAAACCACACAATTTTGGCGTTTCGAATTTTTTTTCTTCTATGGTGTTCATCGTACGGGATAAATTATTAATATAATATAATACTTAATATCTACGATAAATATAGATAATAAATATGTAACTTTTTCTTTTATTTGCAAAATGGCAAAAAGGGGGTTATATGACTTTTTTTTTTTTTTTTTTTTTTTTACACTTTTTACAATGCAATTTATTTATCTTTTTACTTTAACTTTGAGCCCCTCTAGGGTACTTCACCACTCGGGGGCAAAATAGTTTATAGCCTGAGGTAGGAAGTAGTAAAACAGAAAACATGGCAGCTATGGAAACCTTCACAGGGCTTCCTGTTGCCATGCTAAACGATCGGGAGTCTATGATTGTGCCACGGGCAGCCCGATCGAAGTGAGGAACAGTGCGCGGCCCCATTTCTCAATGACTTAGATGCTGCGGCCGTCTTTGCTGCGGCATGTAAGGGGTTAAACATCGCAGGATGGTGCCGACACCATACCCCACTGTAACTGCCGAGTGTTAGGGTATGTTCACACGGCTTATTTTCAGGCGTAATTGCGTGCGTATTTCGCCACATATTGCACTTAAGAAACTGCGAGATGTACGACTCTATTATGGTAAGACATAGCTCTCAGAGAACTATGGATTATGCCTCGTCCCACCGCGCGTACAATATGATCGTATTGTATGCGCAGGGAGATAAGTGACATGTCAATAATTCTTGGCGATTGCGCGCCGCGAGTGATGAATATCGATCCCCCCCCCCCCCCCCCCAATGCTTTGGGACTATGCACTGATCAGCGCGACTCCCAAAACACCCGACACATTACGCCGTGTGAACATACCCTTAGCTGCAATTAGTAGCTAACACCTGGCAGCTAAATAGCGGGATCACACTGCGATCACACTACAGAGCTCCTTACTGGCATAAGGACGTACTCATAGGGTAAGGGGTTAGTCAGAAAACAAGTTCCAGTCATCTCTATGGGGGTATGCATCAAAAACGGCATATGTTTCGGACGTGGTTTACACAAGGTTTTAGCCATCCCCATTGATCTCATTAGTAAATTGGAAGACAACAGACTAATGAACTGTGTTTTAAGTTTTTTTTACTCTTGTATCATCTACACCACTTATTTTCTATTGAGGTCAATGGGGATGACTTACTTTAGACGAGTATTTTAAAGTCAGAATCTTCATGTATTCCAACTTCAAATACTCGTTGTGGGGACTGAGCCTAAAGGTGTTCTCCGCTTTACAGAAAACATTTTCCTACACTGTATCATAAAATTAATAGAGAGAAGTCCTCTGTTAGGGATTCTTAACTCTTAGTCAGAAAGGAAAGTGGGTTACATTAAGGCTACAGCCACACGGCACTGACAACTAACCAGTCGGATTATCCGAATGTAAAGGAGGGCGGTTTGCGGATTCAGCCGCCCCCCCTTTACATCAAACATTTATGTTCTACCCGAAAACCAGGCGGAAGAATGAACATGTTCTATGTTTCTTAGGACAGTCGGATTTAAGTTAATCCGTGCTGTGTAGACTACAGCTTGGATCTTCTATTAAAGTCTATGAGGATGGTTGACTGAAGACCAGTGCCGTGTGGACATTCCCAAAGTGTGGCGCTCTGGAGGACCTGTGCTGTATTACATAAATAATATATGGATGTGCACTGCGTAATACATCATTCTTTCCCTGTATGTGCACTGCAGGAACACTGTATACTTAGGCTAGATCTAACCTGCATTGAACAAAAAACGGCCGACAAGGACCATTTTTTTTTTTCCTCCGATGCACGACCGTGGTTTTTGTCATGTTTTGCGCAAAAAACGCGTCCGATTCTCGTTTTCATTGACGTCACCCATACAATTGAGACTACAGGTCGTTTTTTCCTATTGTAGTCCACGGGGACACACGAACGATCGTATTTTCGGCGCTTTTAGGATTTTAAAAGCGCCGAAAATAGAAGCGTATTGCTACAGCGTGTAGACATAACCTTAGGGTATGTTCACATGACGTACTGCGGCACGTACATCGTGTGTTTCGGGAGCTTGCGCTAACACGCACGTACTCCCGCGGTGCAGGGGGGGGGGTCGGCAACCCGCCGGCCCCATCGACATTCATTACTCGCGGCACGTATTCGCCACAAATAATTGACATGTCACTTATCTCCCCGATCGTACTGTGCGAGCGGGAAGAGGAGGCATAATCCATAGTTCTCTAAGAGAACTATGGATTACTGTAATTATGGGACGCATTTCCCCACATATTAAGCGTAGTACTCCGTGAAATGCGCCCCAAAATAAGCTGTGTGAACATAGCCTTACGGCCACATGTCCCCACAAATCACAGCTAAGAGAACCCAATGGGAGGAGGCACTTTGTGATCAGCTTATTGTCAAAAAGACCCTTCTAACAAGCAGGGATTGTCTAAAGTGGAGTTCCCCTCAAGCACTTATCAAAGCCCCTTGCATAAATCCATAGCATTCTGTATTACACATACTGTATCCTGACATACGGTACCTCTACGCCGCAATGTATCCTTCCCAAGAAGCACAGTTTCTACAGAAGAATACCTCTATAATAATGCATGCAATAGTTCTCCATAGGCTCTGTATGAAATCCAAGGCGAGCAGAGATACAAAATAGCACAGGCGCCAAACCACTGAAGTGCACAAGTGGCTGCATGCACAAAAATGTATTAGGTCTGCACGGAGGTGACCATAACCAGCCAGGGGCCAAAACTGTCTGCACGAGACCTGGGTATTGAGCCTTAACACGAGGAAAGCCTCACTTATATCAACAATGTCAGCAAGAAAACTGCTCTTCTGTCCAGCATGGTTATTCAGCAAACGATTCGGACTGCACCCCCCCCCCATCTACCAACCGCAGACATTACCAAGAGTTAGAAGTTAAAACCGCAGCTTATTACATGGAATTTAATGAACTTTGATGGACGTTCACACGAATATATTTTTGCCGTGGACATGACATCTTCGCTTGCCAGCGCAGAGTTTCAACAAGGAAACGTTCCGGACTGCCCAAAGCAGATTTCTGCCTCCTATACTTTAGGATTTGACGCTGCATAAACACCTAAAAGAACTGACAAGTCAATTCTTTTCAGGCATGGACAGTACGCACAGAAAAACACCCGAGTACCATCAGCGTCGACAATGCCGATTTTAAATGGCAGTCAATGAGGGGTTACTATGGCATGGTTTGACGCTTATTTTGGGGCCTACTTTGGCATAAAATATGCACCAAAATAAGTGACAACATCATATATTTCTAAGCCATAAATATTAATTTGGAGAATCCTGTTGTTTTAACTTCTAGGGACTATGAACAGACTTGAGCCTTTATCCCACATCCAACCCATTAGATTTTATACTGATAAGTGGCGGGCAAAGGAGTGCCTGGAGAAATGCTTGTAGGAGAAGCAGAATGGTATTCACTAAACCCCTTAAAGGGGATTTATCGTTTGAGCTGCTCGTGCTGTTCAGCTAATTTTCTCAGATTGAGTTTGAAATCCAGGGGCGTGTTCTTCCTCTCAGCAGGCGTGTCTCCCCTCCCACGAGGCGTGTCTCCCCTCACTGAAGAACTGTGACATCATCATTTTGTTTGAAGCAGGGGATGCAGAGGGTTGTCTGGATATAACAGCTCTGTAGCCTCCTGCCTGCTTATGTCTGCAGCCTTCAGGCTCCACAAGCTGCAGCAAGCACCTATTATATCTATTATATCTCTTAGTTTACACACTGAAAGCCAGCAGCTTTAACTTCTGTTCTAGTGGTATTCAACCAAATTGTACTGACAACAGGCAGAGACCTTTACTCAACTACAAGGACAAATGTCAGCTTCAAGTAAAGATCTCTGCTTGCTGTCAGTGATATGAGTGAAAACAATGTGGGGAGAAGCAAATCAGCTTTGAGAGAAGAACCTGCTTAACCTGTAACTGACTTGGGCTGATGGTGTAACGGTAGAGTGTTGGTTTTACAACAAAGGGGTTTGGGGGTCTAGTCCCATCACAGGGTATATTCCCCCCCCCCCTAAATTCTACACATATGTAGAGAGACCTCAAATATATATGTCAATCTCTATAATGATATATATACACATACATAGCTCCCCTATATCATGTCTCATCCCCGAGAGTATATGCATTGTATCACATATGTTGGAAGTGCTTGGTGTGACTGTGAGGATGGGACACTATATAGGGGAGCTTTCTGTGTGTATATATATATATATAAAATTATAGATGTCTACACATATATTTTCATATCTTTACATATGTGTACAATTTATAAAAGAAAGAAAAAAACCAAAAAACAATGGGACTTGAACTCCCAACTCTGTCTTGCCAAGATGATCACCTATGCACTGTACTATACAAGCAGCTCATACAGACAGTGTTGAATCCTTATGTTATACACTACAGATGATGATGTCATAAGGAGGCGGGGCTTGCATTCGATCTGAGGAACAGAACGCCCTCTTTTCAAAGAAGCAGCTTAAGGACTCAACCCGTGAGGAGGTGAATCAACCTCTTGGCAAAAGCCCCTTAAACAGCCAGTAATTGCCCAGATCCTTCCCCCTAGAGCTGAGATGTACATAGAGCCAGCAGACTCTGGTTTCACTATCGATTTTAACAGCTCAGAGGGGAGTAAACACAGAGTGTGCAGGCAGCCAATCACAGTGCAGGGGGCGTGGCTATGACGTTTCCCGTCTAGGGGCATATCCCAACAGACTGACTGAAATGTCAGCCAGCCACAGTGCAGGGGGCGTGTCTAGGGCACAGGAATCGACCAGGGGGCGTTCTGACCAGCAACAGCAGAAATAGAAGACAGATTTACAGTGAAGCTGATATCTGTTAAACCAAGTGAAAGAGGTAATGCAACCCAATTACAAAAGTGCTTATTTTTACTGTCCCCATAATCTGAGACATGATCTTTGTAACGATAAAACCCCTTTAATGATTGCCCACTAACTTGACAGCACCGCAGCTGCTCTAAGAACTAGGGTATGCTAATATATTATAAGTGTATATTATGTTTTAAAAATAGTTAAATCTCAAATCAATTTTAAAAAGTTAAAAGAATGCACACAAAAAAATGAAATAAAAATGATAAAAACATTTCTGCACATAAATTACACATACCCCCCCCCCCCCCACACCTACACATGTTAGGTTTCCATACAACTATTAAAACCTATTGAATTAATTCACCAGGTTATTGAGTGTTTGACATAAAAAAAAAAATAAGAAAAATGTGGGAGGTGATAAAAAAAACTGCTTCTTTCATACCCATGATGCAAACATTTTTTCATGAAATATTTTCAGAAATATATATACACCCTTAAACTATGGCCAAAACAAAATACAACTTCTCCAGACTTTAAACCGCTATGTCACAAACATTTTTTCTAGGATACGTCGTCTTCACTGCTGGCAGTGTCAGCACCAAAAAAGCCGTCATGTGCATGCCCCCTTAGGTAGGAAGTTTGGTGCTAAAAAGGTGAAAGTGGCTGACTACTATACAACCTTAAAGGGAACCTGTCACATAGGTTATGCCCCCTTGCTGAGGACAGCACAAGCTAGTGTCAGACCTGCTGTTTCCAGCGCTGTGTCCCTTATTCTGTAAGATGCTGGAGTTTGAGCATTTAATGCTCAAATCTGCAGTTTTCAGCCAGAAGAGAGTCATGAAGAGTCCTTTTTTCTTTTTAACTTCAAACCCCACCCACCTGAGGCTAGCTCTGCCCACCTCAACTGATAGACCTATTACTTTGAATAGGTAGAAACATATGAATAACTGTCGGTGGGTGGGGCTAGCATTTGGTGGGCGGGGCTAACACCTACTCCTGAATAAGATTTGAGCACTAAATACTCTAAAACGTCATCATCTTACAGAATAAGGGACACAGTGCTGGAAACAGCATGTCTGTCACTACCTTGTGCTGTCCTCAGCAAGAGGGACATAATCTATGCGACAGGTTCTCTTTAAAAAATATCATGGCCTTTTATGCATCACCTTGAACACCACAGCCCTTTAAGGGCAATCATAAGGCTATGTTCACACAGCAATGTGAAAATGCCATCCAAAATCTGAAGTCATTTGTACATCGCTGGACAGTGCCGCACCGCCGTTTTTTGTTTGGTTTTTTTGCACAAAAAAAACTGTTGGATTTCGGATTCCCAGCGGCCCAGTACATTGGGGCTACGGAAATCCGATGGTGGTATGGCAGAATATACAACATGTTCGCTCTTCCACCGGTTTTAGGCAGGCATCCTCAAACTGCTGCCCTCCAGCTGCTAGGAAACTACAACTCCCATCATTCCCACTGTTATTATATAAATGCATGATGGGAGTTGTAGTCTCCCAACAGCTGGACGGCCGCAGTTTGAGGATATCTGGTTTTAGGTTTAGGAAACCCTCTGTGTAAAAAAAAAAAAAAAAAAAAAAAAAAATCCATACAGTGTAGACTACAGCACAGATTTTCTGTTGAGGGCTACACAGCGCTGGGTACGGTCGGATTTTCGGCGGATTCGAGATACTGAATCCGCTGAAAAACCAACCAAAATCCAGCGCTATGTAAATATGGCCTAACACTGCTGTAGCCCTCTGTGAAAAGGAGTTTGACACCCCTGCACTAAGGGGTTAACCAGATGCATATGCCAGCGTCATACATCACCCGACCAAACACCAGGTGAACAAAGCCTCAGCCATGACCAGCCTGAATAGCTCAGCTTTGGCTCGGCCTGGCATAAACACCTACAAAACAGACATGACACCATTTTGTCGCTGAGCTCCCCGCTCCAGTGTATGGCAGCAAGCTAGCAGATTGATGGCCAGCAAGGCTGAAATATGCAGCGGCTCGGTATACAGTTACACAACATGTTATATTTAAACTCCTGAGTAATTTGTAGCATGTGGAAAACCAGCCGGGGCTCTTACAGAGTAAACACCAGTAGATTTCAGTAGAAGAAAGTGGACCTGTCACTGGAAACAGGCCCCCAGCACTGCGCACCTCTCGATTTATAGTGCGCCAAACTGGGCTTGTTTTATGGAGCATCTCCTGTTCTGGCATGCTGTCAAAACCCCGGGAGTTACAGCAACAATTCCACCAACCTCACAGGAAAAATGTTAGAAAAAAAGCTGTACCGGTCGTATTAAGAGATTGTGCGCAGTTCAGTGGGGGCTAGAATTGGTCGTGTAACCATAAGGGCTCGTTCACGCGGCTTATTTCAGAACGGATTTGCCGCCGTATTTACGATGGTAAATCCGTTCCGAAATCAGTTACAAATAAGTAACAGGCCATTTAATATTGCTTTCAATGGAAAATACGTGGTGTCATTCTGACGACACGCATTTCCGTGCCCTATCGCGCCGCGGATTTGCGGCCGCAAAAACAATGGTCCTGTCACTTATTGAGCTGGATGTCGCGACGGATTCACCCCATATAATGAATACGTTCCACACTTTAGTGACACTTATTTGTGACTACTGATTTTCAACCAGAAATCCGACGTGATTCCGTTCTGAAATAAGCCGTGTGAACGAGCCCTAAGGTTTCTGACTTTATGACAAAAGGGATAAAAAGGGGTGTTAACAGGTGGCTTTTACACAACACCTATATTATGGGCCAATAATCAAAAATTAACCAAACTAGTGGTACACTAGAATACAAAAACCACGTACAAAATAACCACTTGGTTCATTTAAAATAATTAAATCAAACTATAAAATATCAATACAAAATCCAAAATGGTAGCAACAGTACCGCAAGAAAGCAAGTGAGCATCACCCACCACTCATCTAAATATACCCAAATAGCCAGGAATATAATGACACATGCACCATATACATCAAAAGACATCTGAAAGGACGATAAATACCTGACCTATACGTGAGACCATATAAGATGAGGGCATAGGGAGCAGGTGGCTTTTATAGCATTAACATTTTTATTTTTTCAGTAAAAAGGACTGGAATTATTTTTCTGTCATTTGAACAAAAAGCCACAAAGACACCTACAAACTTCAAATATAAGCATACTCTAAAAAACCTCTCTGGCTACAACTACAGCCACATGAAGGTATGGTGACAGAGGCTCAGTCAGTAACATTGCTCCTCTACCATCTCTCATTCAAAAGTTGCACCTCGCTGTATTCATTTAAAAGGGGTTGTCACACTAGGCTGTTTCACAGAGCCACAGGCAGCTTCAGACTCACACTTCCTGCTTAGACTGTGGGTGGTTTTATAGCAATTATCAGCAGATCAGTATTCACAACTCTTCTAATTGCACCGTCATTGAGTGCAGGAGATGTTATATATAGTACAGAAGGCTACAGAGGGTCCAGGGCTGTGGAGTCGGAGTCGGTCGGTGGCTATTTTGCAGGAGTCGGAGTCGTCTAAAAATGGACCGTCTCCGCCCAAAATATATAATGAGTTGGTCCAGTTACTTCGATGCAGTGTAAAGAGCAAGAGGAATTGGGTCCGGCCAGTGCTACTGCTCCCATATCTTCAGCCTTATCACATGAGAAGTGTAATTGATGACATGGAGCAGGCAAAGCGCTGCCCCAGGGGAAAAGATTCCGCTCCCAGAGCAAACAGGTTTCAGCAAAATTTTTCACCTGTTTTCAAAGAAGTAGAAGAGTTTAACCATTCATCAAAACTGACTGTGGCTGAGGCAATTCCTTTATACGCTGACCTTGTTAGAGATGTTGCCCCTGTGGTTACCGCTTTGCCCCCAAGTTAGTGTAGAGAGGCCGTTCTCTAGGCTGGAAATAATGAGATCAGATCAGATGTGAGGTCATGTATGCAGGATCTGATGGAGGCAATACTATTTCTCAGAACAAATTCAGAGACTCCACAAATGTTCCTGCAGTGTTTTGCATATTTACAATTTTTTTGTGTTCTAAAGTCATATCCAATAAATATATTTTACACTGACAAGCAAAATGGTAACAATGTTTTGAACTTGTGACTTTCAGGCTCCATATCTCACCCTCCACTACAGCTTTGTACATGAGGCTACTGTAATTTTATATACAGTCATCTTACCTACCTTATACATAAATTTGACTTGCAAGTATTTAGCATCTGCTTAGTTACAGTTTTGCTCCTAAAAAATCAAAATGTTATTTCTTATTATTTTGTTATTATTTTGTAATTCCACCTTTTGGTTTTCAATACTGCCTGAATCCTTCTGGGCTCTGAATCAGATTCAAGCATATCTTGACCAAAATCTGATCCCAGGTCTCTTCTACACATTCCCAATGTTGGTGCAGACTGGACTTGGATACAAATACAGCTTTTTCTTCAACTCTACCCACAAGTGTTCAAAAGATCAAAACATTGTTACCCTTTTGCTTATCAGTGTCTGTTCTACCTAAATAGCTTGATTATTGTATCATAAGGTGATAAACAGCCTGATGTTACCATTTTACTACAGTAAAGTTATCACTTAAACATGCGCCATGTATGAGGGAGTCAGGAGTCGGAGGTTTGGGAAATTGAGGAGCCGGAGTCGGGACTTCGGCTTGCCGACTCCACAGCCCTGAGGTCAAAGTAAACAGAAAACAGGACAGTAACCAGGAAAACCTGTGTGCACACAGAGCAGATATAATCTCTTATCTCTTCAACAAAGCACAATATTTGGAAAACGTTTTCATTTCTGGGATGAACACTTATGATGAAAATAGGAGTCCACTTACCCCCCATCCTCTCTAGTGCTGCAAACAAATGGTCACGTTAGTGGGAGTTCTGGGTACAGCTGAGCAAACTTACTCTACTGTACTTGAAACTCCCATAGTTTTGGGGAGAACTGGCCAACTAAAATTGTGTATAAGGGCCACTGGACTGTCTCCCAACAGCAGATGTTGGAGGTAGTAAAGAATCAGGCAGCTGGATTTGAACCTTTTGTCCCAGGGGAGATTTGTTGTCCTCTAGGGATGTCTGGCAGTGGCTCTCCTCAGTCAGAACATATGCACATAGGCCAAGCCCTAGTGTACATGTTTAACAGGGTATATGGCTAGCTTTAAAGAGAACCTGTCACATAGATTCTGCCCCCCTGGCTGAGGACAGAACAGGCTAGTGTCAGACCTGCTGTTCCCAGTGCTGTGTCCCTTATTCTGAAAGATGCTGGAGTTTTCATGTATTTAATGCTCAAATCTGCAGTTTTCAGCCAGAAGAGTCATTTGAAGAGTCATTAAGAGTGTCAGTTTTTTTCATTCCCCGCCCACCTGAGGCTAGCCCCGCCCACCTCAACTGATAAACCTATTACTTTGAATAGGTAGAAACATGAGAATAACTGTCAGTGGGCGGAGCTAGCCTTTGGTGGACGGAGCTAACACATGCTCATTAATAAGATTTGAGGGGTAAATGCTCTAAAACTGCTGCATCTTACAGAATAAGGGGCACAGCGCTGGAAACAGCAGGTCTGTCACTAGCTTGTGCTGCCCTCAGCAAGGGGGGTATAAACTGTGACAGGTTCCCTTTAAAGGAATTGTCTCACCATGCTGTTTTAAAGAGCCTCAAATTCACACTTTCAGGTCAGACTGTGAGTGGTTCTACAGCAGTGATTGGCTTATCAGCTCTGCTATTCATAGCTGAGCCTGTTCGAGGAACATGAGTGCTGGAGGTTTATAAACTGCAGTGCACAAGGCTACAGAGCTCTAAAGTGTTAAGGTTTGTCAGTAAATAATGTAAACAAGCCCTTCTCTTACAGATAAGGAACAGAGCAGGGAGTGATGTCACCATCCTGCCACTGCTGCAGGCAGTAACAGCAGAGAGGTGGCCAGTAACTAGGGAAGCTTGTATACAAAAACAGAAGATAAGAACTACCCCGAGCTCAGAAAAGAAGCAAAATCAGGACAGCAGTGTATTTGGCAAGTCTTTATTTACCTTTGCCTAAGCTGATCAATGAAGCAGGAATACCCCTTAAAAGCCCTTTCACATACCATTTTGGCCCTGTTTATGGTATCAGAATGCCATAATAACGTAACCCAATGGATACTACACAAGGGTCATGTCAGACCCATTGATTTCTAAATGCACTCTGTTTGTCCTATTGGTGAACATGTATGGTTTTTACACTGGACACCAAAGCTTGATCCGCTATGCTTTTGTGTCCAGTGCAAAAACCATTCATGTTCACTAAATAGGACAAACAGAGTCCATTTAGGACTCCGTTTGCCTTATAGAAATCAATGGGCCTGCTGCAGCCCTGCCGCGGTATCTATGAAGATTTTTTTTTTTCCAAATTTTTTTTATTGACATCATTACATAAATTTGGACAAGCAGCAAATGTCATTTTTTGGATTACAATAACAATAAAATAAAGAGCATTATGCCCTAGGCCACCATTCAATATTACACATTCCTATAGAAAGCACCCTTAGTACCTGAGTACTTGAAGACGCCATTTTTGCCCAGCAGAACAAGTAAGGTACATTTGAATTTTTACACCATGCAAATAAGAAAACATAATAACCGGGAATACCAATACTTAACTCATCAACCAACCTAGCAGGCTGCCCCGGCCACACCGCCAGAAAATTGCATATACTGGATAAGATACATTTTTATGGTGCCCCTATGTATACCACAATCAGGGGTCCAAACCAGTATGTGAATGGGGCCTTAGGCTTTGTCTACACAGCACCAAATGTGGTTGGATTTTTAAGTGGATTCAGTATTTAGAATCTGTCTGTAAACCATTCCCATAGACCACAATAGAAAATCTGATCTATAGGCGCCAGCCTAAAAAAAACAAACTAGAACATGTTCTATAATCAGACGTATTCAGGTGGATTCTAGTACAGTTCAATGCACTAGGGTCAGCCAAATCCCAACCTCAAAATCTGCAGTAACAGAATCCGACAGCATTTTTCCATTGCCGTGTAGACATAACTTTATCCTTGTCCATTCATTGGCATCAACTATTATGCAAAAAAACAACAACAACAAAAAAACACTCAGCAAAAACTGCATATCTTCATGGTAACAAACTATATTTGAATAATATGAAGAGGACTTAATCTCAAGGATTTCTGTGCCTTTTCTAAATCACAATTGATTAGATTAAACACTGTTCGGCAACAATTTACATCAACTGTTCAGAGAACCTATTAAAGCTCCACCAAAGGAAAATAATGGAGCAGCAGCTTGTAGAAGCTGCTGTCCCTTTAATCATCTGTGAATTAAGGAGTTACCACAACAATACCACAAAGGAACAAAAGCTCAGGAGGTATATGCCTATTATCCGGGTATTGGCCCTTCTGCATGAAAATACATGTCCAGTAAGTGAATAAAGATCGGGGACAAAGAACCCAAAATCAAAATGAGAGACAGGAAAAAAAGAGATTTGTACAGAATTGATTTTTTTAGCACCACAGGCAGACAGAAGCTGACTTGCACGTTCCCTCCCGAGCGGCCAGCTAGAATGTATAGACTCTGTACAGTCATCAAAGAATTACTGCTATTCCGTAGGGATGTGAACACACACGCATTGCATGCATACATATAGACTCTGACACAAATATCAGTGGCACACTAAAGACTAAGTGAAACCTCAAGGTATATAGGAATATTGGAAATGCATTATTGCTAAGGAACATATGAAAAACCTGGGACTCTTAGTTTACAGTTTTTGATCAAAGATTGTATTAAGCTCACCTCCCAACACGTCAAGGGGATCCCAGAGCAGGTGAGTCCCTACACTAAACATGTTACCTCACTAGGCGTCAATCCAGACTGCAACTTCAGGGAATGGTAGGAACTAGCAATTGGAGTATCCTGCACTGGTTTAATAGAGGCAGCTGAGTGCAGCAAGCCAATGCATTTCCAATATTTCTATATACCTTGAGGTTTTACTTAGTCTTAAGTGTGCCACTGATATTTGTGTTAGATGTATGCTATTGCCTTTCAGTGTGCACCTATGCTTGCGTTTTTCAGAGTATATTTTAGATGTGCACAGCTTTATTAGGTTTTGTAGTTCATTTGAGATTGGCAATCTCATTGGCTTGCTGCACTCAGCTGCCTCTTTTAAACCAGTGCAGGATACTCCAATTGCTAGTTCCTACCATTCCCTGAAGTTGCAGTCTGGATTGACGCCTAGTGAGGTAACATGTTAGTGGTTAGGGACTCACCTGTTCTGGGATCCCCTTGACGCTATTGGGAAGTGAGCTTAATACAATCTTTGATCAAATACTGTAAACTAAGAGTCCCAGGTTTTTCATATTTTCCTTAGCAGTAATGCATTTCCAATATTTCTATATACCTTGATGTTTTACTTAGTCTTAAGTGTGCCACTGATATTTGTGTTAGATGTATGCTATTGCCTTTCAGTGTGCACCTATGCTTGCGTTTTTAAGAGTATATTTTAGATGTGCACAGCTTTACATATAGACTCTGTACAGTACCTGTGTACCAGCACATAGTGTTTGTCTGGAAAAGGAAGTGACAGAATACAATGTGGTACACTTCTATGACCAAAAGGAAGCGTGTCTTCATGAATGAGCAACGGCTGGCAAGCAGGTGGAAGGATGTCATTACGCTGCACACTATTTCTTCTTTCCCTCATACACTCCCATGCTCCATACTGGAGCGGAGCCAGGCCGCTTCCACAGTGTCGCTGGCACACTGAGCGGATGTCGGACAACAGCTGCACATCTGTCCACCAGGCTGGCTGAATCACCACGCTTACTGGGTCATTGGCCAAGTGACTTCGAAAGGAAGGAACACACATTCTCCAGTTTACATTTGTTACAATAACCACTGAAACGGAATGAAAGCCACAAACTGACCAATATCAAGTGACCTACAGCCGCTCCTGTAAGGGAGCGCTACATGAAGTGCACACCAGAGCAGGTAATACAGAGCTCAGCTTCTCTAATAAAGAACAGGCAGGACCCAATAATTCATTAACATAGAAATCTCTTCATGCGGCGGAGCCCCTGTCACATGCTGCAAGCACTTTCAATGGTTTTTCATGGCCCGAAAGCCACCATAACCATATACTGTATATTTACATTTTATTAAGGTAACACATATGTGATACTATAACACTAGGAAATAGTGTTAGCTGCTGGAGATAGTTTCATTATTTGGACTTTCTGGGACAGAAATACATTGCTAGGCTATGTTCACACGGCTTATTTCGGGTCGTATTTACGTCTGCAAATATGTCCCAAAATACGTTTCAAATACGTGTCACAAAGTGTGGTGCGTATCTCGCGACATAAATACATTCCCCATTCTTTACTATGGGGATTTACGTTGCAAAATACGCCTCAATAAGTGACAGGGGACTTCATTTTACGATCGTATTTACGGACGTATTTACACCTCATGTGAACGACGAGGCGTATTTTACATTGGAATCAATGCTAATCTGATTGTTCATTATTTGAAACGGATTTTGGGACGTATTTGCGGACGTAAATACGTCCGTAAATAAGCCGTGTGAACATAGCCTTAGCCTATTCTTAGTATAGGTCAGGCCTGTGGGTAAACAACGATGACGACACATCCCAATAAGCTCTCCAGCACCTTCACTCCTAGCTAAATGCCCCAATGAGCCCTGCTGTACAGCTCCATCGCTTTAAGCTGGACGTCACAAGGAGCTCCTCTCCATACATATCCTTCACATGGAGCTCCTCTCCATACCGCTCAGTCACAAGGAGCTCCTCTCCATACATCTCCGTCACAAGGAGCTCCTCTCCATACAGCTCCGTCACAAGGAGCTCCTCTCCATACCGCGCCGGCACAAGGAGCTCCTCTCCATACAGCTCCGTCACAAGGAGCTCCTCTCCATACAGCTCCGTCACAGGAGCTCCTCTCCATACAGCTCCGTCACAAGGAGCTCCTCTCCATACAGCTCCGTCACAAGGAGCTCCTCTCCATACAGCTCCGTCACAAGGAGCTCCTCTCCATACAGCTCCATCGCTCTTATGCAGCTCCTCTCCATACAGCTCCTCTCCATACAGCTCCATCGCTCTTATGCAGCTCCTCTCCATACAGCTCCATCGCTCTTATGCAGCTCCTCTCCATACAGCTCCATCGCTCTTATGCAGCTCCTCTCCATACAGCTCCATCGCTCTTATGCAGCTCCTCTCCATACAGCTCCATCGCTCTTATGCAGCTCCTCTCCATACAGCTCCATCGCTCTTATGCAGCTCCTCTCCATACAGCTCCAGCGCTCTTATGCAGCTCCTCTCCATACAGCTCCATCGCTCTTATGCAGCTCCTCTCCATACAGCTCCATCGCTCTTATGCAGCTCCTCTCCATACAGCTCCATCGCTCTTATGCAGCTCCTCTCCATACAGCTCCATCGCTCTTATGCAGCTCCTCTCCATACAGCTCCATCGCTCTTATGCAGCTCCACTGCAGTTAGCTCCAGCAGGGACAGAGAGAGGCCCAATTCATCCCCAGAGTGGGATTTACAGGCAGGAGATATCTGCCACTGGCAGTGATAACACCAGGGTTAATATGATAATACACTGCCTCTTAATAATCCTCTTACCCTACTATACACCACAACCATCTGCCCAGCTGAAAGGGGATGAGTCCCAAGCAGCCTCTGCCACCATCCATTAACATTGGCACTGTCCCCATATTATGCCCTCATTCCCATCTCCCTTTCCATTGCCGATACATGATTTCAAGAAAAAAAAAAAAAAAAGCAGATCAAAAACGCCCATGGTGCTCATCCGGCCACTTTAAGGGCATGTCCCCACGGCAAGGATTTGCGGCCGGTTTGCGGTTTTGCAGACCGCCTGAAAAACCGGCCGAAAATGAGCACAATGGTGCTCTATGGAAAACCCGTGCAGCAGTCCCCACTGCACGGTTTTTCCGCCTGCGGTCCGGCCGGAAAACATTGAACTTGCACAATCTTCCGGACGGTTTCCGGACGGAACATGTGCATCTCAATGGGAGGGGGGAGGGCTGTTCTCCGCTCATCGCAGAGAAAAGCCGTTCACCCCGCGGCCGTGGGAACGGCCGCAAAAACCGGACAAATACCGGCCGGCAAACCGGCTGGTATTTGTCCACTGCCGTGTAAACGGCCCCTAATACAAAAAAAATAAAAAGTGTCAATGGGATCATGTGAGGATGACGCCTCCAGCACGTCTGTACTTACCATTCTAAGTCATGTGTGCTGCTTTGTGTGAATGTAACTGCAAATTGTAAGAGCCGTCTTTCTAAAGATTTGGAATAATAATCTTGCGCATATTGCAGAGCAGTTTCCTGTTTGTTTCAAGTGACATTTATGTCCTAGGGGAACATAATCTTCACTTGATCCAAATAATGAATGAGGTCATACTCTCATTACTGATCCCCCACCAACCTGATTCCAACACTTCCCTAGTTTCGTCAGTCTCCTAGTCCGGGAAGTGTGGAGAAAGAAGTGGACAGTGACTAATAGGGTATGTTCACATGGCGTGTTGGGTCCGTGTGAACATATATGTTTTTAGCTGTGTGTTTGGATCCGTCTGTCGGACCCTAACGAACCCAAACACATATGAGCAATGTGATTTACATTGCTCTCAATATGATACACGCATCGGCGTTCACACGAGTGATGTGTGTCTCACTGCGTCTTTCAGATCTGTCCCAAGAATTGACATCAATTCTTGGTCCAAAAGACACAGCAGGAGCCCTATAATAAACTATAGGGTGCAATCCTGCTGCATCCAACATGCATCCAAACACACAGCTGCATGTTGGATACGTGTTGGATCCGTTTTTGGATGCGATTGTTGGATCCAAAAACGCAGTGTGAACGGCCCCATAAGAAGATTGGGACTTTCTATTATTTTACACCACTCTCTCTTTTTAAAATAAAAATGGCCATGGTTGGACAAACACTAACACAATCGTCTTTCATACAACTGGAAGCTGAAAATACATTGGCCAGGCATCTCATGGCATTTCCATCATACTGATCCTCAAGCCTGTGACTGGCTGCCAGGATCTCATGCAGAGTAACCAGTAGAGAGCCAGGACAAGGGTGTCAAGCCATGCATGGACCACAAAGTCACCTAGTGCAGTCCTGTCATTGGAGTCCCTGAGTCAGCAAATCAGTGGAAGGAGCTTTGGAGACGCAGTACCCACTGGGAGGGATCAGTTTGAGCGAGAGGTGCTACTGCGCATGCACTGGTTTCCAGAGCTCCTGGGACTTGTCTGACAATAAGCACATCAGTAACAGCTGTAGTCCATGGTATTTCTGTACTGACAGGGTCTACACATCAATGGAGAAAGTGCATGGAACCATAGCATGAGGGGGCTAGAGGTGCCTCCGACAGGGCCAACTCTAGCCCACGCCATTTCAATCCCAATACAGTAATGCATATGGGGTAGGCACAGATATCACAGCACAAGAGGAACGGAGACTCAGGCGTATTGCATGTGAAGTCAGGATTTTCCAATCCGCAGCACGCTCATTAGGGCAGATTCATCAACACCATCTAACTCTGACAGTTGAATGCTTGAATAGACAGTCTATGGGTATGTTCACATGGCGTTTTTTGGGCCATTCTTTAACGTGTTTCACACACTGGAAAACAGCCCCAAATTAGCCTCTGACAAGCTTCAAATCTTCCTTCACTGATGCGCCTTGTCGTTCACATGAAGTGTATTTCACAAGCGTAATTGCGAGCCATTTTTTAGATACAATTACAGCCATAAAAATAAGTGATGTCAATTCTTAAGGCGTTTATTGCTTATAAGATCCCCATAGGAAACAATGGGAATAGGATTTTTCAAAATACACCTCTAATCAGGCGTTTTATTAAGCAGATTTGTAAGCTGATTTATACTGCAAAAAAATGCCGTGTGAACATGCCCTTAAACTGTGCCACATTTATCAGTATGTTCATAAATCTGGTCTAGCATTACACTTACTATTACTTACTAGTTGTACCAAATGTTGGTACATGGAGTTGCAGGCCCCTTTTGTCGGATGAGAAGCAGAGGCGTCTAGAAACTGCCAGACAAATAATACATTTGGTATAAAGCAAATATTCCATTATATTCCATTATATTTGCTGCAAATTGCAACAGAATTCTGGGACAACTACCTTAATAAATGAATGGTCTCCATTCTATCTGAACCATTGGAGGTGAAGGGTCTCTTGTTTGTGGAACATTGTATGGATTTTAATGAAGATGCAAATAAAATTGTGGTGATTTTACTATAAGCCCGGTCTGCACCTGCTTAACAAATCCTCTCTCCTGGATACATCACTACCGCAAGTTGTATCTGGTTCGTTTGTTTGCATGATGTATGGACCTTAATAAATGAGTCCCGTTATGTTTTCATGCAGTGTATTCTCATCACAGATGTCACCCCTTCAATGATGTCCTCAGTGAATCCACAGTACGTGGCTTTTATCTGGGTCGCTCTCTACAGTCATGTAATCCACTGTTTCATAAATGACCTCATGTTTATTTCCAGATAATCTCTCTACTCACAAACAGACTAAACGATACAAAACAAGTAATTAAAGCACAGAGCTAAGAGGGACATAAAACTAGAAGTCCCAGTCACCACTCGTGATTTCACAACCATCAGATGTATAACAGATCTGGTAATGTCATCTACACGGAGCGAAGGATGCTACATCATCATCTCTGGTGTGATCAAATATTCTGACACTGCTCACAAAAAGTTAGGAATATTTGGCTCGAACGTAACATTTCTTAATTTTTTTAAATGCACTAAATGAGACCATTCCTTATCTTTAGAATGCACATGTCCAACTGTTCAATGTTTCAGTACTTTTTGCACAACTTGCTGATCTCTAACAAGCAGCTTAATGGCAAAATTCACTACAGATGTTTGATCCCTGAATCGCCAACAAATTTAGGGGATCAATTTGAATTGGGATTTAAACAGTTCTCATTTTGACATCATGAGACTAAGGCCATGTTCACACGGCTTAAAATGGGCCGTATTTCGGTCCGTAATTACGTGCCGGAGTGCGCCAATTACGGGCCGAAAACGGCCCATTCATTACGGTAATTCACAGTTCTCATAGAGAACTATGGATTACGTCTCCTCTCCCGCCCGGCGAAGCCGCCGGGCGGGGAGATAATTCACATGTCACTTTCTAGCGGCGTGTACGCGCCGCTAGCAGTGATTCTCTATGGGCCGGCAAAGTGCCAGCCCCCCCGCTCACGCCCCCGTCCACACGGCGTAATTGCGGGGCGAAATTACGCCCCGCAGTTAAGCCGTGTGAACATGGCCTAAGATGACACCTTACAATTAATCAACAGTATCTCGCCATTGCAAGGCTTCAACCAGAATGCTCTCAAACAGAAGTGGTCACTGAGCTTAGAGTGTCATGGAGTGTTGTCATAGAGTGTCATCAGCAGGTTGTAACAGAAACAGAGAGACCGGACAAGTCACAGAAAGGCAAAGAAGTGGACGTCCTTTGGCTTCATCACACACTGATGAATGCTTCATTGTAAATAATGCCCTGTGGAACCGGATGATAAATGCCCCACAACTCCAGGCACGTTTAAGGGAGGTGAGACACAACCAACTGTCACATCAGACCATTCCTAACCATTTACATCAGCGTGGTCTGTGTGCTAGACGAACAGCAAGGGCACCTGACCACACCACCAGGCACTATCATCTTTCATGGACCAGGGGGCATCTACTCTGGAGGAGGGACCAGTGGTCCTCAGTGCTGTTCAGTGATGAGAGTCGATTCACTCTGAGCAGAAATGATGGCCGCCAATGATGCTGGGGACGCTATGCATCAGCCACTGTTGTCGCCAGACGAGCCTCTGGTGGTGTTACAGTGTGGGCAGGTGTGTCTAGTCATTACTGCCCTACACTTTGTGAATGGTGCAGTGACAGCCTCTACTACTGGAATAACATCATTAATCCAGTCATTGTGCCTCTGCATGAACAACATAGGGTTAATATCTTCATGGACGACAATGCTCCAGCTCATCGAGGTCGTATCATTAGGGAATGGCCGTTAAAGACTGGGGTACCTCAAATGGAGGGGCCTGCACTCCAGACCTGAACCCCCTAGAAAACCTGTGGGATCAGTTTAGTCACCGTGCAGAAGCTCATAACTGTACCCCTAAACCTTAATGACCTGAGAGGGCGCCCTTCAAGAAGAGTGGGATGCCCTGCCACAGAAGTCAATACCTGAGGCGGCATCAAACATGTAAACACCCCCATATGTAATGCCACATCCAGGGTTTAGGAGAGGAGCTTCTGGACAGTCTCATACATCACTACAGGCAGGTCACACAAAGATCTCCACTGACTAGGAGGTTCCTATAGGGGGTGATCTATACACTGAGGGGGCATCACACTTCTAGGACACCCCCATATGTAATGCCTCACTAGCTGGTATTGGCCAATCCCATGCACTACTACAGGCAGGTCACACAAAGCAGATCTCCACTGACTATGAAGTTCCTATATGGGGTGACCTATACACTGAGGGGGCATCACACTCTAGGACACCCCCATATGTAATGCCTCACTAGCTGGTATTGGCCAATCCCATGCACTACTACAGGCAGGTCACACAAAGCAGATCTCCACTGACTATGAAGTTCCTATATGGGGTGACCTATACACTGAGGGGGCATCACACATCTAGAACACCCCTATATGTAATGCCACATCCAGGGTTTAGGAGAGGAGCTTCTGGACAGTCTCATACATCACTACAAGCAGGTCACACAAAGATCTCCACTGACTAGGAGGTTCCTATAGGAGGTGATCTATACACTGAGGGGGCATCACACATCTAGAACACCCATATATAATGCCCCACTAACTGGTATTGGCCAGTCTCATACACTACTATGGGCAGGATACACAAGGCAGATCTCCACTAGGAGGTTTCTATAGGGGGTGACCTATACAATAAGGAGGTATCACACATCTAGGACACCCCCATATGTAATGCCCTAATAGGGGTTTAGAGCAGGGGATTCTGGTCAGTCTCGTATACATACAGGCAGCTCTCCACTAACTAGGAGGATCCTATAGGAGGTGACCTATACAGTCAGGAGGTATCACACATCTAGGACACCCCCATATGTAATGCCCTAGTAGGGGTTTAGAGCAGGGGATTCTGGTCAGTCTCGTATACTTACAGGCAGCTCTCCACTAACTAGGAGGATACTATAGGAGGTGACCTATACAGTCAGGAGGTATCAAACAACTAGGACACCCCCATATATAGTGTCCTAGTAGGGGTGTAGAGGATTGTGGCCAGTCTGTAATATACTGACTTTACGACAGGGGTGACCTATACACTGCAGCCAGTCCACCCCACAGCACGCCCCAGCCTTCATCCCCGGGACCTCCAGAGACACCTGCTGTCAATCGTGCGCTGTCACCCGTCCCCAGCACTTCCCGCCCACTCACCAGCCTGCGTTGTGTCAGTGAGATCCTGTCGCGCAGCGCTCCGCGGAAACTCTCTCAATTTCCTGCCGCTCAGATTCAGAGACCCGGTCACCGCAGCTTCCTCGAGAGCCCTCTCTAGTGACCGGTTCCAAGCTGCGGGCCCCACCCCAGTTCCAGACGTAGTGGGCACTCCGTGACCGTTATGGATAATGCCAGTATATCCGGGCACCGTCGAGCCTTCGGCCAACACCGCGGCCGCCATCACACCGACTCCTCAGTGAGTCTGCGCAAGCAAGCTGACGGGAAACGCGAGCCAGGGGCAGGGACAGGCCGTAACGCGCATGCCCGGCATGCTTTCCGAAGTCAGTCTATGGCGCAGGCGCAGTCCGCTACCGGATGTGTCTTTAGCGTGTACTGTATTTACTGACGTGACTATGTAGGCTTTGTTTTCAAAGTAAATTGGCCTCATTCACATCACGTTTTCGTGCGCTAACGAGTGTAAACGGGTTTTGGTTTTGTTTTTTTATTTAAGTATAAAAAAAAATTCCCAAAGGGAACCCCCCTAGTACCCCTTTGGGGTTTAAGCAGGGAAACGGTTTAAAACTCGGCAGCTTTAAAAACTAAAAATATAATACCTATACAGTCAGGAGGTATCCACACTGGCCCCCATTTAAACCCCCGGGGGTTTTGGCGGGGGGCGCCTTTTAAAAAATTTTCCCCATTAAAAAGGGGTATTGGGGGTGATTACAGCAGGAGGAAAACCTAAAACCCCCTTATGTGTCGTAGGGTTAAGGTTGGGCCATTGAATATACGCTTTCCGGGGGTCCCTTAATGCGCCCCAACAGACCCCATTTCCCCCCCGGGCCCCAGGAATTTTTCCCAATTTGGCTTTCCCGTAGATTGTCAAGCCGGTTTGGGGTAAAAATCCCCCAGCGTTTTCCGGAAACTCCCCCCTAACTCCGCCCTTTTGGGGGCCGAACCCCCGGCCCCCTTTTGGACCTTTTCCGCTGGGGGCCCCCCCTTAAAAGGGGGACTGTGACTTAGGTTGCCGTTATCCGGGGGGTCGAGGGGGGGGGGGGTAAGTTGTGGGTTGGAAAAAGGGAGGGAAAAAGGAGGGGGGGGGGGGGGTTTTTGGGGGGGGGAGGGGGGGTTTTGGGGGGGGTCAGGGGGGGGGGGGGGGAACTTGTAGGGGGGAAAGGGGGGGGGGGGGGGGGGGGGGGGGGGGGGGTGGGTTTTTTTTTTGGGGGGGGTGGGGGGGGGGGTTTATGGAAAGGGGGGGGTTGGGGGGGGGGGAAAAAAGAGGGTTTTTTAAATTTGGGGGGTTTTCCCGGGGGGGGGAAAAGGGGGGGGGGGGGGGGGGCGGGGGGGGGGTTTTGGGGGGGGGCGGGGCCCCCCCGGGGGTTTTTTAAAAATGGGGGGGGGGTGGGGGTTATTTGGGGGGTGGCGGCATGGGGGGGGAAGGGGGGTTAAAATATTGGAAAAAGGGGGGGGGGGCAGGGGGGGGGGAAATTATTTTATAGTGGGGTTGGGGGGTTTGGTTTTTTTTAAAAAACCCCCCTTTTTTGGGTGGTGGTGTGTTATTTTTTATTTTTTTCAAATTATTTTTGTCCCCTTTTTTTTTTTTTTTTAAAATTTTTTTCCGTTTTTTTTTTTTTTTTTAAAAAAAAAATTTTTTCTTTTCCCTTTTTTTTTTTTTACCCTTTTTTTTTCAAAATTTTTTTTTTTTTTTTTTTCCCCCTCCTTAAAAACCAATTAAATTTTTAAAAAAAAACCCCCCCCTTTTAAATTCCCAAAAAAAATTTTTTACCTTTTTCCCCCTATTTTAAATTTTTTTTTTTTCCCCCCCCCCTTATTGGGGTTTTCCAAATTCCCCAAAATTGGGAAAACCCCCCCCCCCAAAAGGAAAAAACTCCTCGGCTTTGATAAGTTTTAAGGGCTAGCCATCTTTTTTTTTATTTGATATTTTTTTTTTTGGGGTTTTTGGGGATTTCTTTAATTTTAATCCCTTTAAAACTTTTGGGGGAAATTTTATTCTAGGGGTTTCTTTGAATTTCTTTTTTACGGGGGGTTTTTTATGAAAAATTTTGTTTTAGGGGCTTTTTTGTTTTTTATTTTTTTTTGGGTTTTGGTTTGCCCTGGATTTGTAGGGTTTGGTTTTCCCTGGGGGGTGTTTTAGGGGGTTTCCCGGTTTCGATTTTTGGGTTTTGGGAAAGGGTTTTTTTGGGGTTTTTGTAGGGTTTTTCCCCCTTTTTGCCCCATTATTATCAAAAAAAGTTTTTTAGTTTTTTTTATTTTGTGTTATTTTTTTTGTGTTTTGGTTTTTTTTCTTTTTAAATCCCCCTTTGTTAAGGGTTTTCCCCCCCCTCAACTTGAGGAAAACTGTGGTTTTTTTTTATATGCAAAAAAATTAAAATAATTTTTTTTAAAAAAATTTTTTTTCCTTTAAAAACAGATAGTTATTCCACACAAAATAGTTATAATGATATGTATCGAAAAGTTGACAAAATTTTTTTAAAATTCTTTTTTTTTTCAACATTAGAAAATTTGAAATAACGAGGGGGCTGATAAGTTTTGGCTTTACCCCGAAAGAAACAAAATAGGAAGATAAACTTTTACATTTATTCCACTTTTCTCTCCACTGATGTCAACACATTCTTACACGTTTTTCCAAGTTCGTAAGCCTTTCAAAAAGAAAAATTTTGGTTGTGCCTCAAACTAGCTCCGAGCAGCCATGGCATCAGAAAAAGGGTGTGAAATTTGGTACCCTTTAGGGGTTTCTTCAGGAAACAGTGTTTTGGAAAAAGATGATGTCGGAGGGGGCAGATCTGTGAATAGGTGGCCCTGTTAACCAGCTGGAAGCCCAGTTTTTCCCCGTTTTGCCCTGGTTACTTGTCAGTAGGGAGGCCTTTTTCTTGGAAAAGTTCCTTTGACCACTTGCCGCGCCCTTTTTGGCCCCAAGCCCTTTAATTGTCCAAAAGTTCAATGTAATCTGCATTGATGGTGGGAAAAAATTTTTAAAAAGTCCTAGCAACACCCTCCTTATTCCCCAGATGCCCTCACTTTATGGTGATTTTTTCCCCTGAACTTCTTTGGGCGAGGAGAACCAGTTTTCCCCTTTTTGACGCCCCTTGGTTTCAGGGTTTAAAAAAAAAATCCCGGTCCCATCCTAGTGACCAGTCAAACCAGGGAATTTATAGTCCGAAAGCTGACAATGGATGGGAAAATTTTCACTCGCATGTTTTCTTTGTCAAAAAAACCCACTTTGCAGATAGCCTTTTTTCATTACAAATGTTTATGGACTGACACAAACACATCACAAAATCCCCAGAGTCTGCTTTTTCCTTTTGCTAAATTTTGGGATTCTCCAGTAAGAGGTTTTTTTCACAGCACGACGTCTCCAGAACACAACCACTCTTGGTCGTCCAGGACTTTTTTTTTATCATTGCTGCTGAATGGCCCGTTTAAAAGTTTGGGAACCCCTTCTTAAGGGAGAAAATGAAGGGAATGAACCCCCCAAAGTCGCGACAATCACCATAAATCCTTCCTGACTTTCCCTTTCAGAAACAAGAATTTTATATCCTCGCTCCATTTTCTGTGAATTCGCCTTAGCTCCCCATTTTTTTTCCTGCGGCCCCAGATCACTGTTTTGGGTTTTTTTTGTGTAATGACTTTTTTATGAATTTTCAATTGAAAAAAAAAAAAAAACAAAGCCAAAAATTACCCCCCCTTTAAAATATTTTTTCCCTTTAAGCATTTTGCAAAAAGATTTTCTTAACCATCCAGTTCATGGGGCTTTGATTTCCCTTATGTTAAATTACCCAAAAAAAAGACTCCCTTTAAAAAACGCCCTTTAAAGTAAACAAAGGAGGAAGTTTGTTAAAGGTTTTCCAGACAAAACAAAGTGGAAGTAATTTTCGGACTTTTTTTTTGAAAAAAATTTTTTCATTACACTAAAACCGGTTTTGAAATTAAGAGGGGAAATCAAATTAATATTAAACACCAATTCATGGTTTTTGAGAATCCAAAATTTTTGGTCCTTTGATGAGCCCAACCCAAAAATGGGGGGATTTAATTTGGGGGTCCTTTTTAACCCAAAAATCACATTTTAAGGGTTACGGAAACCAAGGTGATAAAATTAATAAACTCCCCTAAAAAAAACCCCAAGGGAAAAAACCAAAGGGGTTTCCAAAGTTTAGCCTTCCTGTTTGAAAAAAAAATTTAATAGATTTCTTTAGCCGGGGGAGAGGGAGGGAGTCTGAGCAGAGACGAGCACTGCCAGGGAGTGTCTACAATGTTTACACAAATACTTACATTAGAACCAGTGGATTCTCTATACAAAAGACAGGATATTTCTCCACAGTCCCTTATTAGCTCCTTCATGTTCCCTGTCATCAGATAAGAAGTGCAGACAGCCCAAGCCTGGCCAGATCAGCTCCTGGTCATGTTTTATGTAAACTGTCAGGTAACTAATGGCATGGAAAGAAAGCTGTAGCTCTCCGAGACTTCACTTTTTGTAATCACATATATTTAGAAAAGTGACTAAATACCCATTTTGGAGGCTCCCAGGTCAACATTACATCGTGGCAAAACCCCTTTAAGGAATATATCCAGGGGTGCAGGGAGTATATCGACCCCACAGATGTTTCACAAATTTTTTTAGCCTTAGGCTGTGAAAATTAAAACATTTTTTCCCAAATATGCAATTTTAGTTGAAAATGTTTCATTTTTACAAGGAATCTTGGAAAAAAAAGCACACAAAAATGTGTTATGCAATTTCTTCCAAGTTTGGCAATACCCTATATGTGAGTATAAACTGCTGTTTAGGAACATGGCAGGGTGTACAAGGAAGAGTGCGCTATTTGGCTTTTGGAACGCAGATTTAAGTGGATGCCATGTTGCATTTGGAAAGCCCCAAAGTACCAGAACAGTTGAAACCTTTCAGAAGTTTCTCCATTTTGGATTCGACACCCCTCAGGGATCTCATCTAGAGTGGTATTGTGCTTTTTGTGCGCACAAGTGTTTCACAGGTTTTTTTAGCACTGGGCCATGAAAATGGAAAAAAAAGCAGCAATTTCACCATTGTGTTTTTGGGTTTTACTTTTACATTGTTCGCCGTGCGGTATTAATTACAACCATATAACATTTTTTTAGCATTCTTTTTATTGAATTTTAGTTACATGCATCAACAAAAAGAAGAAAGCAGAACATATAACTGTTCAAAAAGTTGTGCAAATATAAAGTGAGCAACAGTATAGAATGGTGCGATCAAAAATATAGATGTAAGAATGACAGTTCCTTGTCAATTTTCCAAAGACATGTTGAAATTTTCCTGAATAAAGTCTCTTGACAAGGCTATTGCTGCATGAATTTTTAGCTCTTTGTTAGCCAGCGATATACATTCAGCATGAAGGAAAAGAAAGAGAAAAAAATAAAAACAAATAAATAGTAATAATAGCTTCCATCACTTTACTGTCCGTTTGTACATAACTGTAGCCTTGTCTTAAAATAATTTAGTAGTAAATTAAGTAACTAAATAAATCAAGAGAAACTGCTTGACCATCAAAGGAGTCCCCATCATGGCAATAATTCCGATACTCAATAACCTCACTATGTAACATCCAAAGGGCCTAAAGTTCCATAAATTTTGCTTCTGAGAAACCAGGAGGTGTCATGGAAAGGTTTCATTATGCTCTGTATGATGTTCTGAGAGTAAGATGCAATAATGAAAGTTTTCCATTTCTGAAAGAAAAATTTAGCCTCTTTGTTTACATGTCTCTCTGCGAAGATCCTATCTCTATTGAGGAAAATTTTCAGTTGTTCGCTTAGTTCTTGGGTGGTAGGGATATTAGGCATCAGCCAATTTTTAAGTAAGCATCTTTTTGCTTGCATCAGGACCTCATGAATTATCCCAGGTAGAGAGACAGGTTCATGTGCAGCTGAGCTGTTTGGTGCATCATCGTCAGGTGGCCTCACACAGTGAAATATGAATAAATCCGGACAGAGTCTAAGCTCCAGGTTCCAGATTTTCTGTACATAACCATTTACTTTTCCCCAATATATTTGTGAGTGAGCGCATGTCCAAAGGCCATGCCACAGATCAGAGCGAGGAAATCCACATTTAGGGCGGCTATAATTCTGTCTTTCGAGGCAGAACTGGACCCTACATTAAATCGATATATCGCTTTATGCGCAATCTTTAGGAAAGTTTCTCTCCATATTTCACAAGTGATATGTTTGCACAGTAATTTCCATCCCTCTAGTATCTTAGATTGAATGTCACTATCTTGAAGGGTAACTTCCCAGCTTTTAAAGGTAGATTTAGAGAGAGGAGATACCATAAGAACCAGGTCTCATGTGCAAGTGGGAGTCAAAATCTGTTTTTAGACCCGCTTCCGACAGATCCTTGCCTCTCCTGACACAAAAGGAGTGGAGCTGTATGATGGCATGGTTATGGGAGTCTGGGATTGAGAATTTTTCACTTAAAGGGGTTGTCTCACTACATTGATTCACTTTACCTCAGTCCTGTTTTCTTGGTTTCATTTTGAATTCAGAGGCGTGTTTACTTGCTTCTAATAGGCTGCAGTAGAAGCCAGGTCTGTAGCTATAGCAACCAGCGCTGGCAGCCTATCATGAGAGATTGAACAGGTCCGTAGCTATAGTGACCTGAGGAGCTGATGCAACCCATACAAGAGGGGATATCTCAGAATAGGTAGGATACTGCTAATGGACATATATTGCAAAGTGACTTGTTTTTGCAAGATCTTTTACATAAAAAATAATCCTTGTAATGGTAACTTTTGTCTGGTCACTGGAGAAAATGGGAAAGAACATCTTTGTAAGTCCTCGGATAAATTCAGTCATAAAATAATTTTTTTTTCTTTCAAGAGAAAGTGTGCGGTGACAGATTTTCATGCTGCTCTAGAGTTACTAAGGCCATGTTCACACGGCTTATTTTGGGACGTATCTCGGCCCGTATTTCGCGCCGTACTGCGTAAAATACGGGGCGAGATATGTCCCAGTCATAATGGTAATCCACAGTTCTCATGGAGAACTGTGGATTACGGGAGAGAAGTGACATGTCAATTATTCACGGCGTATTTCACGCCAGAATAATGAATGTCTATAGGGCCGACGGGCTCCGACCCCGTATACACGGCGTAATTGCGGGAGTAATACGTGCCCGTATTAAGCCATGTGAACATAGCCTTAGGCTGTTACTGAAGACATGTATTCCCTTTTAAGAAATATATGGTGTGGCAGACCTGTTTTCTATATGTTAAAAAAAATCTTTACTTTTTAGATTCAGGGTTGATATTTGCAGAGTAAGGTCACATTGTTGGCAGAGATGATGCCTCTAATCAGACATATTTTTAAGCTCCAAAATTATGTTATGTTAACATATGCTTAGGGACTGTCCCCACGGCACGGGTTTTCGGCCGGTTTTTCAGCCGGTTTGCGGTTTTTCAGACCGCCTGGAAAACCGGCTGAAAATGAGCACAACTGTGCTCTATGGAAAACCCGTGCAGCAGTCCCCACTGCACGGGTTTTCCGCCCGGTGGTTTTTCCACCCGGACGGAATATGAACACCTCAATGGGAGGGGGGAGGGCTGTTCTCTGCTCATTGCGGAGAAAAGCTGCCCCTCTCTCTCCCCCGCTGCCGTGGGGACGGCCACAAAACCGGACAAATACCAGTCAGGTAAACCGACCGGTATTTGTCAGTTGCCGTGGGGGCGCAGCCTTAGGGTTGATGACTGTCTCTATACCAACAGTAAAAAAGACTTGATACCCTTCAAGAGTGCATCAGGCCCAAATTTTTTTTTTTAAACCAAAATTAAGTTTATTCAAGAAATATGCAGGAAATACATAATCAGTACAAAGAAATAGCATATATATAAAAAAAACAGATACAGGTATATAAATTCGTCATTAAATTAAGGCATTCAGTTAAAGTTGCATCAGGGAATTGGGTATAAACAACTTTGCCGAACATAGGATACTGACAACTTCCTAGCATGCAAATGTATCAGGATACGTGAGAAACTTGACTGAACTAATAACCAGCCTTAACAGTTAAAACCTCATTCTACTCTAAGAACTTTGTTTTGTGTGTATCCTTTTGGTTTTCCCTGTGGGGGCGTCGTGTCCCTTCACGGGAGGTCAACGGTATATAGCATGGGATCCTCCGTTGACCCTTCGGGGAAATCAGTGGGGGGAACGGCCCCCAAAGATCCCGGGGCCCCCCATCTCTCTCTCCCTTTTTTGGGGTTTTCAAGTGAAAAAGGGAAAAGGCCACCGTTTGGGGAGTCAACCCAGTCCTGCCAGACCCTAAAAAAATTTGTCTAGGGCACCCACGGGGTAGGTAGAAAATTTTTTAAAAAAGGGAGGGGGCATTTTACAGATTTTTTTCCAATCCTGAAAAACCAATATAAGGGGACATCCAGTTTCTAGCAACATTTTTTCCTGGCAAATAAAAAGAAGTTCAATAAGACATGTGCGGGTCACCGGGGACGGGTACCCTTTCCGGGATCAAAGGGAATAATAGGAAAACTTTGGGGGTTCCATCCGTACTGGGCACCCCAAATTTTATCTTTCAAAAATTTAAGGATTTGCTCCCAAAACCTTGAAAACCTAGGCATGCCCCCCAAAAAAAGGGAAAGGGAAGGTGGCCCAAAAGAGGACTTTTTGGGAATAATCGGGGAATTTCCCGGCTAAATCGGGCCCCAAAATTTAAAAAGGGTATTAAAACCAAAAAGGGGGATAAAATGCAGGGGGGCTCTAAACCATTGGGGCAATCATCCAAATCTAAAGGGTCCCTTTTCCCCAATCCCAAATTTAAAATTTGGCAGACAGCCCTTTTGGGTTTTTTTCTGACACCAGTTTTATTTAAGAGCAATGGAAAACCCAAAAAAAAAAATGTACGACCTATTCCCCAAAATTTAAGAAAATTTTTGCCAAAAATTTTTTTTTTTTCAGTAATTAAAATTACAAAAGTGAAACTCATAACAGGGAAACCCCAAAATTTAAAAATTTTTCCGCCCTTACATCCATCCCCCTAGTTACAAAGGGGAACTTTTTGGAGCGTGGCATTTTTGGGGGCTGAAAAAGGGCACACAAAATCAAAACCATCCCACAGCACCCCCAAAAAAGAAATACAGAAAGGGGAGGTAAAAATCTTCTAAACTAGGCACAGAAAGCAAAACAAATGAAAAACCTTTACCTGCACAAACTAAAAACAAAAAAAAAATAAAAAATTAATAAATGTTTTTTCCTTTCCGACTTACATAAAATTTTAAAATTTAAAGGAACAAACCTACACCCCCTATCCCGGGTTTTCTTTAAAGGGGGGACTCCCTTTAAAATTATAAAGAGTCAAACAAAAAGGGGGGAACTTTTTCAATTTTTTTATGTTAATCTTAAATTTTTTTATGGCAAAACAGCCAAGAAAAAAAAACAAAAGCCCATTATCTTAGAAAATAAAATTTTTAAACCCCAAAAACCCAAACTTGAAAAAAGGTTTCCTAAGCATTTTAAAAGGCCCCTTTTAAGGGTCTGCTTAAAGAAGGTAACACAAATCAGGGGAACACGGGCTGACTTGACAGATGTCCGGGAAAGAAAATTTTTTGATGCACCCAAAAGGGGGGAAAGGCCACAAAATTGTCATTCCCTAAAAAAGGGCGGGGAAAAAACTGCAGCCTTGTAAGGATTGTAAAGAAAAGGCCATTCAAAAAGGGGGGAGATTCAAAGGATGGACTGTGCTGGGTTCAGTGTTCAAAGAGCCCCCAAACCACGGGGACGTCCCCCGGGAAAACGCTTCAAGTGCCCACTTTCATTATAAAAGGCCATTTCATGACCAATGGGGCCCAACCCCAAAAAAGTGTCTCCCCCGGGGACCGGGGAGAAAAAATCTGGACGGGTTTTTGCCAGTGGTCCAAGGTGGTTTTCTTTTAAATTTTTTCATTTAATTTTAATTTAAATTTGGAAATAAAGGCCCAGGGGCCCTGGAGGAAGAGTGGAAAAAAAAAACAATCCAAGCTGTTTGAGGTCTAGTTCAAGTTTTCCAAAATCACTAAAGGGGGGTTTGGGGAGCCAAATGTCATCGCTGAGGGTAGGCCCACTGTTTTTATCAAGGTCAAAGTCAGCACGGGTTAACTCCTGTCCCTGTACCCCTAAGAAAATTAATCAAACAGTCCCAAGAAAAGAAAAGAAAACCCCATCCCGGGCATGTCTTTTAAAAAAATAAAATCCATTTTTTGGGTCCTGAAAGGAATTTAAAAACCCAAAGGGGCCCCTTTTGCTAAAAGACAGAAAACAAAACACTCGCTACATTTTACCCTATTTACGGGCCCCTTTACATAAATGGGATCTTTGTTTGGGAAAACTATATGACACACTGTGGGAAAGGAAATGTGATGTCAACCTGTGGGGTCCAGGATATGAAATTCCCAAACCAAATCATATATCAAAATTTTTGGGAACACTTTGGGAAAGCTGAAGAAAGGAAAAACCCGGGGCATGAAATGCCTCCATGTTAAAACCCCTCTAAGGTGGGACTTAAGGTGGTTGCCAAAATTTAAAAAAAAAAGGGGACCCTTTTGTTTTTCAAAAAAAAGAAACCCTCTCATCCTTAAGAGATGTCTGGTATTGCAGCCAGTTTCACCCTTTCTAAAAAAATGTACGGGCAATGTCTCCCAAACAGTGAAATTAGAAAGGGGTTTTTGTTTTTTTTTTTAAAATTTTATTAACCTTTTAAAGTTTTTTAAAAACTCCCACCTTGAAAACCACTGAATAAAAGAAAATTCTTAAATTGCATAATACTCTGTTTTTCCAAAAAATTTGAATTATTTTTTAAATCCTTTGTTGGGGGGTTTTTGGGTTTGCTAATTAGCTGTACTCCTTTTAGGGGGCCAAATGAGATAAAAAAAGGGGAGGCCCCCCCAACCCCCAAAAATGCATAAAAACCAAATTTCAAAAACTGTGAAAAAAAAACACATCCTCTATTGTACAGCAAAGAAGAAACTGCTTAAAACACAATTAAAAATGAACAAACACTGAGACACATCACAAATAAATCCTTTCCTCAGGTTTCCCACCAGACATGTGGGCAAATAGGAAAGCACAACCTCCATAGGTGCTGCCAAAAATATATGCACATTGAATAAATGAAAAGAGAATTATGATACGTATATCACACTGAGGTGCCTAATAAAGTGTGAATTGAATAATGTATGGGGAAAAAATCCACTACTTCGATTTCTGTGCCTCGGCTTTCTTATCAGCCTGCGGGTTTAATTTTTTTTCCAAATTCAGCATATGAACCCATGATACGGGTCTGACCCACTGGCGGGTTGAACTAATAATTTAAGTTTTTTTAAAATTCCTTTCAGGAAAAAAGGGAAAATTTTTGGGGTGCAAATTTTCATTATGGCTAAAAATTAAAATTTAAGGTTCAGTGTACTGTGTACCCCCTTGTTTCTAAATTCAAAACAGTCCCCAAAACTTTTAACGCGCTAACAAGGTATGCAAAAACATAAATGAAATTTTAAACAGGGCCCTGAAATTTTTTAAAACACATTTAGGGGCACAGTATAAATTTTGGGGGCTGTCCCGAAGGTCTGGTTGCCCTTTCCCCCCAGATCTAGTCAGCCCGGGGCCGTTTTTTTCCCAAATTGGGGCCGGGGGTTGGGCCACTACCCCGGGGGGCCCCCCCGGGGAGCTCAGGGGGCCCCTTTCAAAAAGGGCTCCCTACCTTCCCCTAGGGGAGTACACCCAGGGCCGTTTATTGGGGATTTTAACCGGGCCCATTTTAGGCAAGGGCCGGGGTTTCCCAAAACTCCGTGTGAAATTCAAAAGGGCCCCCCTTGCTTTTTCTGGGGGCCGGCACTTTACTGCTCACGGGGGGCCCCCAAGGGGCACACGGCACTAAAAAAATTAAAAAGGGGCAGGGCCAGACTATGACCTTCGGCCCCTGGCCCTAACAACCCCCCGCTCCTCCCCCCTCCAGCAGTGCGGCCACTGAAAAAAGGCGGGAGACTGGGGGGGAGAAAAGAGCGGGGCGGGGCCCCCTTCCTTTCCCTTTACCATTTTCAGTAAAGGGAGAAACGCCTGCCAGTCTTCTATTTCCTTCAGAACGAGTGATTAAATGGGGGTGGGGGGGATTGTGGGGGGTTTGGGAGGGATTCCAGTGCCCAATCTGCTGGCTGTTTTAATCTAAGCCTACCCATTTTATACAATAAACAGCTTGGCTGTGTTTCTAAGCCAACCCAGTGAAAACCCAAACATAGCTGGCTGTGGTTTTCAAAACCTCCCCGTGCTTACCTTCATCTGCTGGCTGTTTAAAAAAACCAACCCAGGGTATATTTCATCATGCGGGCTAAAAAATCTAAACCTTTTGTGGTGTAATCTATTTGCTTTTCCTGGTGTAGGCAAGCCACCCCGGGGTTAAAACTGTTTGTCCCTATGTATTTTGCTCATCAGTGTTTACTGGGTTCTGCTTTTTCCAGGGGCGTTGTTTAGGGCCTAAAACACCGGGGCCTGGGGCCCTTTGTGTTTTTTCGGGGTGGGGCGGGGGTGCCCCCCCCTTTTTTTTCCAGGGGCCTCAATGTGAACGCGGATGTTTTTTTTTACAGAAAAAAACCCTTTCTTTCCTGTAAAAAAAAATTTTTCTGCACATCCCACACAGACCCACTCCTTTCCCCACATCCCAGAAACCAAAAAAAATCACCAATGACAAATTTACTTTTTTAAAAAATTTTCAACCTTAAATATTACAATACCCCAAAACACCCCACCAAAACATCCACCACACTTTGGAGCAAATCAACCAGACAAAAGATTTTTTAAACAAAAACCCCCTACAAAAAAACCCAAGCCCCAAAAAACCCTATTACTACAAAGGGGGATCAAATAACCCTCCCAAAACCCTAAACCGAACGAAACCCCCACGGGTGACATCAGCTGTACACGGGGTTTTTTATTACAAATCCCAACCCGCATACAGTGACCTTTGAAGTGGCAGAAACTAGTGAAATTGTAGAACGCTCTGGGGAAATCAAGTGATTGCACGCATTTCCCTTTGGGACCACCGGAGAGGGTTTTTTCTGATCACGCGTTAAATTTCCCTTTTTTTTTTTCCATCCGGTTCACACCCTTCATGCTGATTGCCCCCCGGCCAAACCTTTCCCTGAGGTTTTGGGACACAAAAAACTTAAAACCCCTAAAATTTCCAGCAACCCCTTTAATTAAATATTTATAGCATTCCCCCGTTTAGGGTATATAGGGGCATTTGGAAACAGAAAATGGGGGCCCCCAGGCCGGTAATGGGGCCACGGGAAAGGGTATAAAGGGGCCTGGGGCCCGTATTTGGGGCCCAAACCCAAGGCAGGGATATGGGGCCAAGGGCAGCTTTGGGGGGCCCCAACGGGCAGTATTTTTGGGGGGCCACAGGCGGGGAAAATATGGGGGCCCCCGGCAGGTATATGGGGGCACAGGCAGGTATATGGGGGGCCAAAAGGCGGGTATATGGGAAGCACTGGGTTTTTAAAATAAGGGGTCACGGGCCCAGGAAATGGGGGAACCAAAGGCGGGAAATTTTGGGGCCAAAGGAAGTATATGGGGGGCACAGGCATTAATGGGGCCACGGGCGGGTTATAAAAGTGGCCACAGGCAGTTTTAATAGGGGGCCCTAAAGGCAATAAAGGGGCCACAGGAAAGTATGGGGGGGCACTGGGGCATATATGGGGGCCACGGGCAGTAAAAGGGGGGCCACAAGCAGGGGTAAAATTAAGGGGCATTTAAAGGCAGAAATTGGGGGAAATTGAGGCAGTATAAAGGGTACGGGCCCAATATATAGGGGCACTGAGGCATTTATATAGGGGCACGGGCAGTAAATAGGGGGCCTAGGGCTTTTATATAGGGGGCCAACAGGTAAAAAGGGGGGGCACAGGCAGTAAAAGGGGGGGCCACGGGGCAGGTAAAATGGGGGCCACAGGAAAGGATAAAGGGGCCACAGGCAGTAAAAAGGGGGAAAAAGGCAGGTATTTTTGGGGCACAAGGCGGGTAAATGGGGCACAGGCATTATAAGGGGGGGCCCCGGGGGCAGGTTATGGGCCCCCACGGGGGCAGTAAATGGGGGGCCAAAGTCCGGAATAAAGGGGCAGGGGCAGTATATGGGGCCACAGGCATTTAATAGGGGGGGCCACGGGCGGGGAAAAGGGGGGCCACAGGCGGGAAATTATGGGGGGCACAGGCAGCAAAAGGGGGGCCCCAAAACGGGCAGGGAATTGGGGGCCAACAGGAAAGGGTTTGGGGGACCACAGCGGTAAAATTGGGGGCCCCACGGCGACTTTTTTAAGGGGCAAAAGGTACATAGGGGGGGCCAGGGGGGCAGAAAGGGGGCCCCCCGGCAGGCTTTAAATAAGGGAACATACAGCATATGGGGGCCACAGGGGGGGAAAAGGGGGCCCCACGGGCGAGAAAATGGGGGCCAATGGGCAGAAATAGGGGGGCCACAGGCAGGAAAAAGAGGGGCCCACGGGTTAGGGATGGGGGGGCCCCAACAGAAAGGCATTTAGGGCACGGGGCAGCATTTTGGGGGGGCCACAGGGAAGGGATTGGGTCCCCCGGCGGGGGAAAAATAAAGGGGCCATGGGACAGTAATGGGGGCTACGGGCAGGGATGGGGGGGGCCCACGGGCCCGGAAAAAAAAAGGGGGCACAGGCATATATGGGGGCCACAGGCAGGGATATGGGGCCACGGGCCCCACCCTTTTAATTGGGGAACAGACACATAGGGGGGCCCAAAAAGGGCGGGGAAAGTGGGGCCCAATGATAAAACTGGGGGCCACAGGCGGGCAAAAAAGGGGGCACGGCGGGGATAGGGGGGCCACAGGCAAGGCTTTAAAATTGGGGGCCCACGGGCAAAAATATGGGGGGCCACAGGCGGGCATATGGGGAACAGCAAAAAATGGGGGCATTTGAGGAAAGGTAAACGCTAAAAAAAAAATAACAACTTTAAAACTCCCTTTTAAAACTCCCCCCGGGCAGCAGCGCTCCGCCTCTTTCACCGCGCGCTTCCCCCCGGGCAGCTCCTCGGGGGGGTTTCCACAGCCAAATTACCGTTTGTCCCGCCCGAGGACAGCGGGCGTCCCCGAGGGGCCCCTTTATGCCCACCCGCGACCCTGCCAAAACTGAGGGCCACGGGGCCCCGCGGGGGGTCCCAGCCCTGTGAGGCCCCGGGCGGCCCCGCGGGGGTGGCCCTGCGGCCCCAAAAACTTTTCTGCGGGGAAAGGGGGGGCTCGCCTCTCCCCGCAGAACTCCATTGTGTGTGCGGCCCCACGGCCCGCACATGCGGGAAAAAGGGCCAGTGGGGTTGCTCCGGGAACCCCCTTTTGGGAAGGAAAAACCGGGGACCCCGGAGACCCCGGTTGCCGGGGGGTTTTTTTTGGGGGGCCCCGGGGCCCGAATAAAAAACCGGCCTAGCACGCCCCGGGCGCGTCCTTGTGTTTCAAAACCCCGGGGTTTCCCCAACGGTTTTAAACTTTTGCGGGGCCCGATTTCAGCCCGTAATTTGCCCCCGAACTGGAAAATTAGGACTGGGAATACGCCCCCAGTCTTTAGGGTTAATCCACATTTCCCTCATAGAAAACTATGGATTACGTCTCCTCTCCCTGCTGGGGGGGAATACCCCGGGGGGAGAAAAGGGGAACATGGGAATTAGCAGGGGGTGTATACGCACCGAGAATAAGGAATGTCTAGGGGGGGCCCGGGGGGGGGCTGTTCCCCTCCCCCCCCCCCTCACCCCCGGGCGGGGAGGACGGGCGTTTTAGTGCGATTCCTGAAAAAAATCCCGATGTTTTTGCGCCACAAACTTTTAGGGCCCGCAATCCCTCAGGGAAACATACCCCAAAGTTGTTTTATCTGTTTTTTCCCGCTTTGGGTTTTGGGGGGGCCCCAATTCACAGCACTGCCCGGGGGCCCTTTTTAATGCTTTTAAAAAGGACGGCTCTGGTGCACCTCGTTGGGGCTTTTTTTTTTAAAACTCCTGCACCCCCCCAATATCGGCCCGCATTACAGAGCCCCGCGGCATTTTGAAATTTCCCCCGGAAAATTTCAGGGGATTTTCGGGAGGCGGTGCCACTAGAACCGTACAAAGCTATAGTTTAAGTTTTCCGTAGGGGCAAAATCCAGGCACTTTAAACTGCGGAACGGGTTTAAACCATTTTAAAATGGTAAAACCTGAGCCAAAAAATTTCCCAAAATAAACGCTAAAAAAGTGCCTGTTTTTAATGAACCTCCCAGAAAACCGGGTTAAAAATTTCCCGGGCCATTTCTACACTAAAACAATGCGCTTAAAAATTTGGCACCCTAAGCCCCAAATAAAAAAATAAAAGCCCCTAAAGTTTTTATCCAAACACTCCAATCACCGATAAATGCTAAAAAATACCCCTTTTTTTCCCCCCTTGTTTAAAAATAAACGTTCATAAAAGTGCAAACCCTATTTTCTGCAATTTCCCAACTTGAAAGAAAGCAAAAATTAAAAAAAGGGAATCCAAACAATGAAGTTCACCCCTTTATTTTTGGGCCTGAAAATGTCACCTAAATCGGAAATTTTTGCGATTTGTAAGGGGAAATGATTCAGACTGGGAAAACAAAGCTTTTTTTGCCTCCAAAACCCAAATAAGGGGTCAACCCCAGAAAAAGCCTAAAAAAATTGGGAGGGGGTGTCAATCCTTTTTCCCATTTTCTTTAAGGGCGCGGAAAATAAGTGAGAAAAAACCCAGCATTGCCCTTGAAAAAACGTTAAATTTAAAAATGGATTAAAGGGAAGGGGTTTAGGCATGTTTAAAAAAGTATCCAACCCGCAAAATCCCCGTTGGAAAAACGGGTGGGTTTTACAATGGGCGGTACTGCATTTTAGGCGGGGATTTTGCGGCGGATTTCGGTTTGGGGGCCGGGCCCCTTTAAAAAATGGAACGGGGATTAAAAGAATTGGGCCAAATCCGGCGGGATTATAAAAACACTTTTCCACAAGCCATTTTTTTTTTGAAAAACCGACAAAAAAAATTTTTTAAAATTTGCAGTCAAATGACCACAATTTTTTACAGTCTGACCAAAAAAAAGGGCTGTGTAGCCATGGACTTACTGTCATTTGTTATGCTTTTTGTGGGAAAGGATTACATGCGGAATTCACTCCCAAAAAAGCGGCAAAAACCGCTGTGTGAATGTACCCTAACTGAGACAAAATGAGAGAGGTCTCTGTCCATAATAGTTTAAAATCTGAATGGAAAGACAGGAATTACATAATAGGTAAATAGTCCCAAAATAATCCAGAAAACCAGCCCCTAGTGTTTGCTTGGAGATCATAAATAAAGCTGCATGAACTCTCTAAAAGCCACTTAATAGAGAGATTGTTCACCTTCCCATTTTTAATCTAAATGATGTAACTGAGCCTGGAAGAAAAAAAAAACACACAATACTCACCTCTGACACGACACATTTGTTGCCTCCCGGCTTTGGCCAAATGAAACGTCAGTGATTCGGCTATAACGGTCACATGACGTGCATGATGTCACTGTTCACAAATCAATGCTCTGAACAGTGATGTTGGGAAGTATCAGGTGATCAATGTAGAAAACCGGGTGGAAGAATGAACATGTTCTAAGTTTTCTGGAACGCCGGTGGTGTAAAAAAACGTCCGGTATAAAATCCATCCAGTGGGGACTGCTGAACAGATTTTCTATTAAAGTCTATCAGGATGACAGTCGGTTTACAGATGGCTTACAAATCCAAAAATCCACATAGGGACAAGCCTTATGTGGATAGTTTTCAGACAGTTTTCAGACGGTTTTCTGATTTGAAAATCAATCTGAAAACCTTGCCGTGTGGATGTACCCTATGCATTTCCCTTGGTTATCTTTACTTACACCAAATTAGGTACTAACAGAAATACAATGTTAAAGAGAAATATTAGTGGAATAAAATAGGAGTTAAGTATTTGCATGGGAAGTGTATTGATTTCATAATTAGCACTTCTAGAAGTATTAAATAAACATAGAGGGGAGGAAATGCACACAAGTCTATGGACGGTTAAACCTGTTTCCAATGTCTTCTTAAAATTATTCATTTATTTCTGCAGGTGAAGATCCAGTAAATTGAAATTCGACAAGGTTCTCTTAGGCGTTTTAGGCAGAAATGCCCTTTATCATAGCTTAACCAGTTAAACATGTATGTAGTTTAAATACGTGAGTGGACCAATCAGAATGACTGATAAAACATGAATAGAAAATATATATATACAAAATATGGATGGATGATAATTAGTCATTAATAATAGAATACCAAATCCGTTCGTCTATTCCAGGCATCCTCAAACTGCGGCCCTTCAGCTTATGGGAAACTACAACTCCCATCACACATTTATATAATCTATAACTGTGGGAATGATGGGAGTTGTAGTTTCCCAACAGATGGAGGGCCACAGTTTGAGGATGCCTGGGATTCAAACCATATGGTATATTTATTTGTAAAAGAAATAGCTTCTATACTATGGACCTTCTGAACATGATCTTTGCCTCTAGCCAGGTGAGTGACTCTTTCAATACCCTGAATGGATAGAGAAGAAGCATTACCTGAAATGGGTGTGAGCACAATGTGTGGACACTGAAGATATGTTACATATCCCTTGGCAACGAACATCATATACAGTTGAAACCAGAAGTTTACATAGACTAGAAAAAGACATGTATGCATATTTTTCTCACTACCTGACATGAAATCAGAATAAACCTTACCTGTTTTTGGTCAGCTAGGATTATAACAATTATTTATATTTGCCAAATACCAGAATAATGAGAGAGAATTTATAAGGCCATTTTTATTACTTTCTGCAAAGTCAAAAGTACTTGGTTTACTATGCCTTTAAACAATTTGGGACAGCCTATAAGATGATGACATGTCTTTGGAAGCTTCTGATAGGTTTATTGGCAACATCTGAGTTAATTAGAGATACATGTGTGGATGTATTGTTAATGCACACCAGAAACACACTGCTTCTGTGTGTAACATCATGGGAAAGTCTAAAGAAATCAGCCAAGATATCAGGAAGAGAATTGTTTACTTGCACAAGTCTAGATCATCCTTGGGTGCAATTTGCAGATACCTGAAGGTGCCTCGTTCATCTGTACAAACAATTATACACAAATATAAACAAGATGGGAATGTCCAGCCATCATAATGCTCAAGAAGGAGACAGGTTCTGTGTCTCAGAGATGAACGTGCTTTGGTCCGACATGTGCATATCAACCCAAGGACAAAAGCAAAAGACCTTATGAAGGTGCTGGTGGAAGCTGGTAAGATTGTGTCATTATCCACAGTACTGTATCAACATGGGCTGAAAGGCCACTCTGCTAGGAAGAAGCCTTTACTCCAAAAGAAACATAAAAAGCCAGATTAATGTTTGCAAATGCACAAAGGCGCAAAGACCTATGTTTTTGGAAACATGTCCTGTGGTCTGATGAAACTTGAACTGTTTGGCCATAATAACCATTGTTACATTTGAAAGAAAAAGGGAGAAGCTTGGAGCCTAAGAACCCCATCCCAACTGTGAAACACGGGGTGGCAGCATCATGTTGTATGGTTGATTTGCTGCAGGAGGGACTGGTACAATTCACAAAATAGATTTGATCATGAGGAAAGAAGATTATGTGGCAATACTGAAGCAACATCTCAAGACATCAGCCAGGAAGTTAAAGCTTGGGCAGAAATGTATGTTCCAAATGGACAATGGCTTGAAGCACACTGCCAAACAGATTACAAAGTTGTTTAAGGATAACGAAGTCAATGTTTTTGAAGTGGCCATCACAAAGCCCTGATCTCAATCCCATTGAAAATTTATGGGCAAAGCTGAAAAGGCAGGTGCAAGCAAGGTGACCTAACAACAGGGCTCAGTTACACCAGTTCTGTCACAAGGAATGGGCCAAACTTCCTACCAACTGTTGTGAGAAGCTTGTGAAGATAACCAAAACATCTGACCAAGATCAATACAGTTAGGGGCAATGCTACCATTACTAATGAAATGTATGTAAACTTTTGACTTTGCAGGAAGTAATAAAAATGCCTTAAAAAAATGATCTCTCATTATTCTGGCATTTGGCAAATATAAATAATTTTGGCAATCATAATTGACCTAAAACGCATGAGGTTTATTCTGATGTCATGTCAGATAGTGAGAAAAACATGCATATGTGTCTTTTTATATAGTGTATGTAAACTTTTGGTTTCAACTGTATGTACAAACAGTAGTGCTTGTAAAGTACCAAGTATAGTGAATGCATTGTCTGATGAAGCAGTTGTGATAACTGCGAAACGCGTTGCTTGTAGATTAATAAACCAACCTTAAACTAGTTGGTTTGGAGTTTTTATGTTACATACCTTAAAGGGTTAGCGCTGGATATCGACCTCCCTTGAAATTTACGCTGTAAATTTTTCGTTCCATAGAAACCACTTCCTGTCATTCCTGACTGTGTACCTGGAGGATTCGGGCTGCTGCTTTCCCATGCTGTGTGGAGCGAAACTGCTTGTGAGAGCTCCTTCCTACATGATTATGTGCTAGATGCGCTGTATCATAGGTTGTACAGCCTGCAAAGGTGAGCGTGATTGTTACATCTGGGCGTTATATTTCAATTGTTGTTGATAACACACATATGCGCTGTGTTCTTCCATCTGGCTCCTGTTGAAATAAGCATAGTGAATAAAGTGTAGTTTATAAAGTCTAGTTACTCACAAGAAAGATGACAACTCCTGGCCCCCAAAAAGCTGTCACTTCAAAAAACTGGCAATTCAAAAACTGTCTGAGCAGACCAGGTCTGTGCAGACCTGATGCCTCCAATATATAGTGTGTGATAAGATATTAGATTTAATATTGTGAGTAGTTTGAATAACAGTAGAAATGAAACATTTAGATACTTAGTTTTTCTAAAGAGATATGATAGAGAGAAACAGGCCCGTACTGACCCGCTGGGGTCCGGGCCGCAGGGCCGGCTCGGATCGCCCACCGAGGAGGACGGTGTTCCCCCCCGACGGGCCCCGGATGCCGCCGGCCGGTCTGTGGCCGCTACAGCCGCAATGGTCGCATCCAGCAACCGGACCCCGGTGCAGGGGCCGACATCCCCCCGTGCGCCACACGGCTGCACGGCTGGTCACTGACGCGGTGCAGGCAGCAGCTGAGGCTGAACATCTGGGATCTACTGATCCCGTCTGTTCAGCTCCCAGGAGGCCGCGGGGCAGGCGCGCGATGTAATGACGTCATCGCGCGCCTGCTCCGCGGCCCCGCTCTCTGCAATGAGCGGCCACCGGCTACGGAGTGAAGATGAAGAGGAGGGGACAGCGGGTGTCCGGGTGAGAATTACTTTTTTATTTTATTTTTTTAAAACTTTTTACTGTCCCTGGCTGCCTATAATTGCCCTGCCCTGGCTATATGATGCCCTGCCCTGGCTACCTATATGATACCCTGCCCTGGCTACCTATATGATGCCCTGCCCTGGCTACCTATATGATGCCCTGCCCTGGCTACCTATATGATACCCTGCCCTGGCTATATGATACCCTGCCCTGGCTATATGATGCCCTGCCCTGGCTACCTATATGATACCCTGCCCTGGCTATATGATACCTCCCCCTGGCACCTATATGATGCCTGCAACTGCTATATGCCCTGCCTGGCTATATGATGCCCTGCCCTGGCTACCTATATGATACCTGCCTGGCTATATGATGCCCTGCCTGGCTACCTATTGATACCCTGCCCTGGCTACCTATATGATGCCCTACTCTGGCTATATGATGCCCTGCCCTGGCTATATGAGGCCCTGCCCTGGCTACCTATACCCTGCCCTGGCTATATGATGCCCTGCTCTGGCTACCTATACCCTGCCCTGGCTACTAACCCTGCTTGGCACCTATACCCTGCCTGGCTCCTATACCCTGCCCTGGCTACCTATACCCTCCCTGGCTGTATGATGCCTGCCCTGTACCTATACTCTGCCTTGGCTATTGAGCCCTGCCCTGGCTACCTATACCTCCGGCTATAGTCCTCCCCTGGCTGCCTATACCCTGCCCTGCCTGGCTGCTATACCCTGCCCGCTGCCTATAATAGCACTGCCTCCTATACACTCCCTTGCTGCCTATAATAGCCTGCCTTATCACTGCCGCTGCTATACACTGCCCCTGCCTGCCTATATACTGTCCCTGCCCTGCCTGTCTGCCTATAAGTGGCCCTGTCTGCCTGTATACTGTCCCTGCCTGCCTGCATACTGGCCCTGCCTACCTATATACTGGCCCTGCCTGCCTACATACTGGCCCTGCCTATCTACATACTGGCCCTGCCTGCCTAACGGGGGTCTACCTATTTACATGCCACTTATCTGACATTTTCTAATTTTTAGCGTCTAACATACGCTGTTTGGGGAATTGATAGGAAAGTGCTGGAAGGAGAGGAATCTAAGATGTATTTGTTGTAAATTCTACAGGGACGAGTAGTGATCACTAGAAGAGGACAATTCATCCTGTACCGGACAGAGAAAGACATGGAAGAGAAGAACAAGGGAAGACGCCATGGAGGTTTGGGCCAGAAGGAGAAGAAAAGGAGAAGAGAACAACTCCCATCAGTGCTGACGTCTCCTGTGAGTCCCTGCTGCCAGGGGTCATTTTACTTCTGTGTTGAATCAGTGCTGTATTCATGTGATGGTGACCTGACTACTGGGGATGTGATTGGTTGTAGGTTATGCTGGTGCTTATGTAGTGTCAGTGTGGGCTTGTCCCTGATTGTAAAGCAAGTGCACACCTGACTCTGTGATGAGGGGTTTCTCTGCACCACTGTTTCTTTTTTACTTGTGTTTAGGGGGCTTTCACACGGAGCGGTTTTGGTGCATTTTTTGATGCGTTTTTTTTTGTGCAGAAATGTTCAGCATTAACTGCTCTGCCTTTCTGCACAAAATGCACCAAAAACTCTCCGTGTGAAAGCAGCTTTATAGTGTAGTTTATTTTAGACAGTGGCAAGGTGCGAGAACAAGGGGCATTTTGTAAGCGGATATTGTATGTGGGCTGCTGGGGGCTTAGTGCCAGGGCTGATTTTTATTCCCAGTCCAGCCCTGGAGAGAAAAGTAAGAGATATAATATTGCCCAAAGTTAGAGCTTTATGAGGAACTCACCTGCATCCATGTTTGAGAATCTGATGATATTCAAGGGGTTCACCGGAACTCCAGATCTTTTTATTTATTATAGGGCTCACAACTGTATTATATTAAACTTTGTAATTCATACTTATTAAAAATTATTTACCTGTCCTGCTGTGCCAGAACCAGGAAAAAAAAGCCCTGTCCTCCCCTATACCCTATTTCCCACAAAGCATATGAAGTTTGTTGTTAACATCGCCTCCTTGAACATTACATCAAATCAGTGGGTGTGCTTTGAAGCCAGGCTTAGCTCAGGAGCACTCTCCTATAGTGGGCATGACCTGAGCAGAGAATGTTGTGGCTGCCTTCACTCTTGCCAGCCTGTTGTTTGAAATTGAATAGGAGTAGTTACATTAGAAAAATTACAGGATGGGGGAACTGTTGGTTTATCTTTGAGTCTTGCTGGTAGGACTTACTAACAGTAATGGGAACAGGGGACCGCAGTTCAGAGATGGGGGCGTGTCAGGAAAAAGCCTGCCCCACTGGCCCACTCGAGGGTCGACGGCCTGACTTGGGGTGTATCGTGAGGTTGCGCTGCCCCCGAAGGGTATACAAGCTCAGCCAGATACTGTTTCACCAGTAAACCCTGTCCACAAGGGCACAGGGAGAACCAGGGAGGTTGAGAGAACACACTCCTCGCCTACGACCCTGAATGGCTCCGAGAGGTTTGTTTACCCACACTGGTTAAACAAAGATCTGCCAGTCAAATAGGCTGCCACCAGTTTCTAGTTTGGTTATAAGACGGGTCCATTACCGACTTATAACAAGACCAGGAACCAGCCTTGGGGTAGCTATATATTATAGACCGAGTAATAGGCGTGTGAGGCCGATGATCAAGACAGACTAACTCAGATTAAAGTTTATAGATTTAATTAGCCTTGGATGGCGCAGTAGACAGATAATATGTACAGGATGATAATATATACAGGTAAGAGTCAGAGGTGCAAATACGAGTATGGTTACAGACAAAAGGCAGTAAAATGTGTCCAGTTACCTGTGATTGGCTTGGTTCTAGGCCCACATGGGGGGTGGATGTGACCCTGCGCTGCGTGGATGCTTCTGGAAATGTCAGGTACCCCCCTCCTGTGCAACAACAGGCCCACATGGGTTCCCTGCTTATATCCGTGATGGGACAGCCCACGTGGCAGCCCTCTACACTCCCCCACACACCCCTGGGACGGTCTACAAACTCCTCCTTCCCTGGCCATGCCATTTCTGACTGAAAAAACAGGGCATTGGCACAGAACGGAACCAGTGGCAACATCAGAACTGGCTGGGCCTACGCTACGTCCTGATACCAGACACCCCTATCCTATGGGCTTCCTAAGTCCAGTTCTGAATTTCTCAGTACCCCTGCCTCCTAGAACCTCGGGAGTGGTGACTATGTGTACGGGGAATTCCATATTTTAAGATATGAAACCAAGATAGACCAGTTATGAACGGGTCGCTTTTGAATCTTTATGAAATATCGGTGACTGTCCAGCTGGCATCTGTGTATTCAAATGTTTGAAGCTAGGGGTTGGAGCTAATTAAGTTGCATGAGGATCCTTTCATGTGCAGACCTCCTGCTGAGAGGTTTCCTCTCTACCCTCTGTCCTATGGGGCTGCCCGACGCTCGCAAAATGGAGAGCTGCCTCTGGCAGGCCATTGACAATGGGTCTGAGCAGGGGGCTAATTAATGTGTAAATTGGGGCTTGTCCTGGGAGCTGGGCCATTTGTGAGCTCTGACGAGATACGAAGTTGGAGATGAAGTCATATTTTGAGTGAATTCCTCACAGGGGGGGTTGTGCACTGCTGTCATGAAAATGATGACTACAGCTCTGTACAGTTTACACAGTGACTCATGGGTCCTTACTGTTATCATTATCATGACAGCAAGTACAGAGCTGGGGGAATTACATGTTAATGTCAACACATAGACCCTTGCAGGAGGGAAGTCCTAGATTGCAATACAGTCTGGGAGTTGTAGGAAAACGATGCTGGAGAACTACTGACACATTCAGGAAGTTTCAATGCAAAAAGTGGATCTTATGTTAAATAAATAAAGAGGCAAAAAACACATAAAGGTAGAGTAATATCTTTACTTTTCAATATAAATGCTGATTATAGTATTCTATGAAATCTTTAACCTCTTAACACCAAAGCCTTTTTTTTTCCACATCATTTTTCTCCTGCCCACCTTCCCAGAGCCATAACTTTTTTATTTTTTCATCTACATAGACATGTTAGGGCTTTTATTTTGTGGGCCAAGATGTACTTTCTAATGGTGTCAGTCACCGTACTATAGAATATATAGGGAAACCGTAAAAAAATTGTAAGTGGGGCAAAATGTGAAAAAGACTGGACATGAAATCAGAATAAACCTTACCCGTTTTAGGTCATTTAGGATTACCACAATTATTTATATTTGCCAAATGCCAGAATAATGAGAGAGATCATTTTTTTTAAAGGAACTGTTATTACTTTCTGCAAAGTCAAAAGTTTACATACACTAGGATTACTATGCCTTTCAACAATCTGGGACACCCCATATGACGATGTCATGTCTTTGGAAGATTCTGATTGGTTATTGGCAACATATGAGTTAATTAGAGACACACCTGTGGATGTATTTTATTGCATCATGGGAAAGTCTACAGAAATCAGCCAAGATATCAGGAAAAGAATTATGAGCTTGCACAAGACTGGATCATCCTTGGGTGCAATTTTTAGATACGTGAAGGTGCCTCGTTCATCTGTACAAACAAGATGGGAATGTCCAGCCATCATACCGCTCAGGAAGGAGACGGGTTCTATGTCTCAGAGATGAATATGCTTTGGTCCGACATGTGCATATCAACCCAAGAACAAAAGCAAAAGACCTTGTGAAAATAATGGCGGAAGCTGGTAAGATTGTGTCATTATCCACTGTGAAACAAGTACTGTATAAACATGGGCTGAAAGGCCACTCTGCCAGGAAGAAGCCAGTACTCCAAAAGAAACATATAAAAGCCAGATTAATGTATACAAATGCACACTGAAACCAACATTTTTGGAGACATGTCCTGTGGTCTGATGAAACTAAAATTGAACTGTTTGGCCATAATGACCGATGTTACATTTGGTGGAAAAAGGGAGAAGGTTGGAAGCCTAAGAACACCATCTGAACTGTAAAACATGGGGGTGGCAGCATCACGTTGTGGGGTTGTTCTGCTGCAGAAGGGACTGGTGCACTTCACAAAATAGATTGTATCAGGAGGAAAGAAGATTGGGTAGCAATACTGAAGCAACATCTCAAGACATCAGCCAGGAAGTTAAAGCTTGGGTGGAAATGGGTCAAACTGTTTACAAATTGGCTTAAGGATAACCAAGTCAATAATTTGGAGTGGCCATCACAAAGCCCTGATCTCAATCCTATTGAAAATGTATAGGTAAAGCTGAAAAGGCAGGTGTGAGCTAGGCGACCTACAAATATGGCTCAGTTACACCAGTTCTGTCAGGAGGAATAGGCCAAAATTCCTACCAACTATTGTGAGAAGCTTGTGGAAGGATATCCAAAATGTTTGACCTAAGTTATACAGTTTAAGGGCAATGCCACCAAGTACTATTAATATGTAACTAAACTTTTGAAAGTAATAAAAAGGTCTTAAAAAATTCTCTCATTCTGGCATTTTGCAAATATAATTTTGGTAATCCTAATTGACCTAAAATGGGTAAGGTTTATTCTGATTTCATGTCAGATAGTGAGGAAAAAAACATGCCTATGTGTATTTTTATATAGTATATGTAAACTTCTGGTTTCAACTGCAAGTCTTCATTCAGCTTTATTGACCAAAAAAAAAAAAAAGTATGGATCTCTGAAGATACTGTAGCCAAAATCAGTGTCAAGTAGGGTTAATATGTGAAAACTTGCAATATATTATTGCAACAGGCACACACCCCTTAAATCTCACACATCTTTAATTGCCTGTGTGCGTGCGTGCAATTTTTGGCATAAATGACAGTGAATCTACCTTGCCCTGACCACTTATCAGGACTGTTTGTGTGAGCAGCGAAAAAAGGAGAGAGGTGAAGCTGTTCTTGTACAAGAAAGAGTAGCAACACCCTGGACTCACCGACCTTACATTCAGCAAGAATTAGGGTATGTTCACACTACGTAATTTTGAAGTGTAACTTAACGCTTCAAAATGAGCTTCAAAACATGCTGCAGTAGAGATGTATTTTGAAGTGTATTTTTTGCAAAGTGTGGTGTTTACAGGCGCCAAATACACTACACCATTGTTTCTATCGGGATTTCACTCCCGTTCATACATATTGCCGGGCGCACTAGAAAATAAAATAGTGAAGCTACATATTTATGGCTTCACTACAGCATTTCTAGGCACATTACAGCTGGAACAGGTAAACCACTTCGTAGAATGCGCCTGATTTATGACCTGCTATAGATCGGGTTCATAAATCAGGCGCATTTTAGACTAATATTACGCGCATTAAATTTTATGTTAACACACCAAATTCCATGCATGTTGCCCTAAATATATGAATTACTTCACATTACATTTCTGCTACATCTAGTATATTTGAAAATCTGAGAATTTTAGCGCACATTTTAATCAAAACTGAAGGCCCATCCACCAATGGCAAAGTGGAATTGGTTCAGATTTGGACCTACTCTGAAGCAATCTCATCTCTCCCCTTGCCTATCCAGACCTCCATGCTTCTCAGAGCATGAGGGTCACAGCTATACTTTGCTCTGATTACCCACTTTTCAATATTGGACATATGTGTACTTCTTATGTAGGAAGGCGTTCCCATAAATAGATGTACCCATATGAAAAGGAGATCGTGTGGGCTCTGCGCTTGTAACTGGCTGTTTACGACAGCTGACCTCATGCCAGAGCTTACTCCGTCATGGCTGATTAATCTCTTAGATGCTGTGATCAATTGTGACCACACATCTAAGAAAATGACAGAGGAAGGGGCTCCCTCTGTCTGCATCGGTACCATCACGGGGTGCCAGTGGCTTCCAAGACAACCTGGAAGCCTAACAAAGGCAGTCTGTGACGTCACCATGCCCAGTCATGTACTGCTATGTACCAACAATCAAGAGATCACTGAGTCAAGTCCCCTAAGGGGCAAGTGTAAAAACATTAAAACAAAAAAAAAAAAAGTAAAAAAAAAAAGTAAAATACAAAACACAAAAAAATAAAGTAAAACACATACACTGCCCTTTTCCCATTACAAATTCCAATTGTCCTCAAATATTATACAATTTTTTTACAAAAAGCATATTTGCTAATGCTGTGTGCGCAACATAAGAGTCTATAAATCTTTCACATTATTTAATACGCACGGCGAATGCCATGAAAAAAAAATAAATGTCAGAATTACGTTTTGTTCATCCCACAGGATATAAGATGGAATAAAGAGTGATCAAAAAGTCATATATACCCAAAATAGTACCAATAAAAACGTCAGTTCATCCCGTATCTCTGTAATCGTATTGACCTACTGAGTAAAGCTAGCATGTCATTTATACCGCATGGTGACCGCTGTTAAAAATAAAAAAACACTACTAGGATTGCTGTATTTTGTTCAAAGCACCTCAAAAAAACATTAATAAAAACTGATCAAAGCGTCATAGGCACCCCATTATTGTATCAATAATAACATCAACTGGTTCTTCAAAAAACAAGGCCATAATCGGCTCCGTATATATAAAAATGCATAAAGTTATGGCTGTCAGAATAGTACAACATAAAAATGCATTTTTTATAGATATATTGTGTAAAAGTATTGTACAAAAGTAATAAAACACCATATAACATTTATATCATTGCAATTGTACCGATCCGCATAGTAAAGTTATCCAGTCATTTACACTGCATGGTGAACGCTGTAAAATTTAAACAATGATGGAACTGCGTTTCCTAGCCTCCCCACCCCCATTTTCATGGCCCAATGCTAGAAAAAACTATGGAACACCTGTGCGTCCAAAATGCACAAGACACCCCTAGATGAGATCCATGTGAGTTGTTGAATCCAAAATGGTGTAACTTCTGGAAGGTTTCGCCTGTTCTGGTACTTTGGGGGCTTTGCAAATGCGACATGACAGCAACCAAAATCTGTGTTCCAAAAGCCAAATAGCGCTCCCTCCCTTATACACCCTGTCATGCACCCAAACAGTAGTTTACTCCCATATATAGAGTATTGCCAAACTTGAAAGAAATTGTGTAACAAAATTTGGGGTGAAACACCTAAAGGGTTAACAAACTTCCTAAATGCTGTTTTGAATACTTTAAAGGGGTATAGTTTCTTAGAATGAGTCATTTATGGGGGTAGCTAACATACAAGCCAATCAAAGTCACGTCAGAACTGGACTGGTCCCTAAAATAAATGTACATTGCAAATTTTCTTGAAAATGTGAATATTACTACTAAATTTCTAAGCTCTCCAATGTCATAAAAAAAAACGTTAAAAAATTATGCCAACCTACAGTAGACATATGGTAGATGCTAGTTATAAACTATTTTGAGTGGAATAACTGTCTCACACGCAGAAATTTTTGAAGTTTGAAAATTTTTGATGATACTTTGATATTTTTCACAAATAAACAAGGACTTTTTGGACCAAAAGTTCTTACTAACTAAGCACAATGTGTCACAAGAAAACAATCTCTGAATCACATGGATAGGTAAAAGTATCAAAAAGTTATTCTCACATAAAGTGACATGTCAGATTTCAAAAATTGGACTCTGTTAGAGAGGCCAAAACTGGCTCTGGCGGTAAGGGGTTAAACATAGTATAGCTCAAGCCTTCACTCCCTGAAAAAATATGGAGGCCTGGGAAGACCCCACGAGAGTTGCGATTGTTTAACGTATGTCCCCATCTGGACCAAAGCTACTTTGCCATTGGCAGATGGGGGTTCACAGTTTTGATTAAAAAAAAATCAGTGCCAAAAGCCTCAGATTTTCATATACACTAAGGGCCACATGTATGAAAACGGTCTAGGTCTAAAACTCACTTTGTTGCCCTTAGAAACCAATCAGAGCGGACCTTTCATTTTTCCAGAGCACTATATGAAATGAGAGGGGCGCTCTGATTGGTTGCTATGAGCTACAAAGTGAGTTTTAGACCTAGACCGTTTTCATACATGTGGCTCTAAATGTAGCAGAAATGCACTTTGAAATAAATCATTTATTCAGTGTTTTTCTCTCTTGATGCTTACAGTGTGCTGCTGGTTCATTTTTGTGCGTTTACTGGAAGTGACAAACCCACATGAGAAAAGTTTGGATCTAGCAGCAGACTACAAACTTCATTTCAGGGGGTCTGAATGGAAGTTACAGTTTAAAACAGTGCAACTTTTAACTTTTAAGCTAAACTCTCCCCCCAGTCTCAAAGGCGTCCATAACCTTTAAAGAATATTATCACTACTACCGTAGATGGTATTTAGAAAAAGAACTCACTGGTACACTGGGGGTCTTCACAGTTAGCAGATAGATAGATAGATGACATATCCTCTGAGACCTTGTGAAGAGCGGGAATTCCATGGCCCTAATAGGAGACTGACTCATTTCCCAGCACAAAACAATGGTTGTGTATGTTTGAAATCTGGTGGAGATTTTGTTTTAAATTTTGTCTTGTTGTGGTTCTTGTTATAACCCGTTGATATATTTCAGATTCTGTGTTTAATTTTGGACTATGACTGAAAAAGATGAAGCTTTACAATGTACTAACATTTTTAGTTATTCTTATCAAGAAAATTCTGAGAACTCAACTGTCTCATTATCATAAAACTTTTACTGCGATTGTAAACGATCTTTTCCTTTTCTTTTAACCAAGCAGTTCCATTAATCGTTTATTATATACGGACACTGTACGATTATGATTGTGTTAACAGACTTATGTTCATTTGATGACTTCAATAAAAATACTATAAAAAAAAAAATGAATATCATCACTTAAGTATAAGGAACAAACAGTTATGCAGAACTGTTTATTATGAAAAAGGTGAGGGATACAATATTGTTTTTCAACATAATTTAACTGTAGCAAAAAGGTCATTCACCAAGACAAACAAGATTTATGATCTGTATGCTTGGAAAATCCCAGCCAAAACCTCAACCCAAATATCAAACTTAACAGAACCTTTAATAATTTCCTTAATGCTAGTAAGCAACACTTTGCAGTGCATTTCTTGGCAAAATAGTTGCCGACAGTCCATAGGTGACAGGCAGATTGCTGCTTCTCATCAAATCCAACATGGTTGTTAATACTTTCACTTTCAGAAATCTTACAAGTTTTTTAAATGAAGCTACCAGACATGTTTTACTGACAGAAAGCCAGTTGTAGGCAAAGTGGATAATGCATCACAAGAGGCAACCTGCAGTACTAGGACGTCAGCAGACCATCTTCTGCTTAAATGGAATATTTGTGGAACGTCTTTGATATTTACTAATTATACAGGTTGTAGAGCGATACATAAAACTGTACAAGAAAGAACAGTGTAGGAAAACATCAACAGTCCGCATTATAACATGGAAACCATCTCCTCCAGGAAAATAAAAAATGTCAACTATGTTTTTTGAACCTAGCCAAAGTTTCAAAGTAGTGACTGAAGAACTCCATGTCACATTTCACTTCTCCAGGCTTATAAACTCTTTTATCCATATTTCACAGTACAAACAATATGAAAGTTTTCCATTTTAGAGCTTTCAAAAAACAAATATGAAAAGGCATAGCCTTTATGCAGAAGACGTCGCTTCTTGGTTTCTGCATTAAAAGTCAGGTAAAAAACAAAAAGGAACGTAAACAGAGCACAGGCGAGGAACAGATCTCATCCCACAGTCACAAATCTGCTTCCTTTGTTCAGAGTCTGAGACAGTCTTTGTTCCTTCAGAATCTTGAAGCGCTCATTAAGTGTGATTCCAGTCTAGTGAAAACAAGAGACAAGACTTAGCACCCACAATGCTGAGAAGTATTAACCAAATATATTAGTATTAGGGCATGTTCACATGGCTTATTTGTGTGCGTAATTGCGCTTAATACACAGCGAAATGCGCGCTACAAATACGATAATTCATAGCTATGGATTACGCGTCGTCCCCCCGCACGCACAATACGATCGTATTGTATGTGTGTGGGGAGAATTGACATGTCAATTGTTAGCGGCGAATACGCGCCGCTGACAATACATATCTGTGGGGCCGACCGCACCCCCCCCCCGACTTGGAATTATACGCGTGGTTCCAAAAAACCCGGCGTATTGCGGCGCATACTATACATGCCACAATAAGCCGTGTGAACACAGCCTTAAAAATGCAAGAGAAAAATCATGAATGAAACGAGGATCATCTCTTTAACCCCTTCATGAATATGGACGTTCCTGAACATCCAAATGGTGTGAAGTGTGTATGTAGAGAAGTCAGGAGCGGAGCTCGCTCCCTACGCGGCGGCTGATCATTACAGCCGGCAACTGCCGCGAATCGCAGGGACGGCTTCCAGAGCTACTATGTATGTACACCTATTACGCCCTGCAGTTGGTTATGAATGAAATCCTATATACAGGAGTGTGATAGTACTGCCCTATATAGGACAAGTATGTGTGCCCCCCTAGAGGTCAGGTACCCTAGGGGGGGGAAGCATTGAAGTAAACGCCAAAAAAGTGGAATCAATAAAGACTAAACAACCACAAATATGGAGCAATTGCGTTTTTCATTTCCACCACATAGAATTTTTTTGGGGGAGGGGGTTTATGTTATGGTCAATGGAACCATTAAAAAGTACATCTTGTCCCTCAAAAAACAAGTTCTCATATAGCTATGTAGACGGAAAAAAAAATAAAAAATTAAAGTTAGGACTCTTGGAAGACGAAGAGGAAAAATGAAAACCAAAACTCTGAAAAGGTCTGCAACCATAGATGCTTTAAAAAGAACCGTTACCTGTTTAGCAACGCTGTTTATATCAAAGTCAAGTGGAACCCCCTTGGGAACCTTTGCTTCTGCACCTTCCTTTTTCATTAAAAAGGGCAAGGGGGGTCTCGATAACATTGCTCCCATACTGCTGTAAAAGACAAGCATGACACAAATCATTAGATGATAATCAAGGGATTAAAAGAATTTTGAATAAATACATACCACCATACATTGACTATGACCTAAACGGTCAGCTTACCTTGGCACAGCAGATGGATTACCAAATGACACAGTCAGAACACCACTTCTATTCATGGATGTTCTCCATCTGAAAGTATAGACAAGTATACAAAATTAATTTTTACACTGCTTCTTCATAATCACAATTTTTCTATGACACAGACACATGAATAAATCTAAAGTATTGCTAAAAAAGCAGCACAGTCATATCTAAGGAAGAAGGTAGTTCTTGGACATGTCAGTTACTTTAGGCGCCAATACTTACGCATTATTTCTGTTCAGGTCTTGAATATCCTCTCGTTGATCACTGTCCATTCTTGCCTGGACCTGAAACAAAAGAAGTAACTTGGCTTAATAATCTGCCTCATGTTCTGAAATTGTTGGAAGAATTGCATCCTAATCTTTCATCTTCATTTACTATGGCATCTTACATCTACCACCAACATGGTGCCCCATGGGGCTTTTTAGCTGCTGGTTGGCAGCAAATGACTATTCGGTATTGAAATAACCGTTGCATTAAACTAAGAACGCACCTCAGTTGAGATGTCAACCCATCCTTTAAGTATTGAATGTGGAGCCTAATGCCTAGGAAATAACATGGTATGATAAAGTCAGTTAACCGCATTTATCAAGGGGATAACATATGTTCTAAATCTATAAATTCACCAGCTGCTTAAGACAGGTTTCAGGAACCAAGAGAGAGGATGTTTTCTTGCTCCATTTTCTTATTACTTAGGCTAACATAGAATTGAATATAAGAAAATCGCTGTCAGCAATGTAATGGGCACCAAACAATAGTAAAGTAACCTGCAAAAAGTTTAGAAAAAAGTATTTTTTCTAAAGAGATCACATGCAAGTGGAACCCACAAACAATCTCAGTTGGAAAAAAACTGTTTCTTAGGATGTACATTTGAGGTAAACATAGAGGACTCCCTTTTCTTTATTTCCTATACCCAGCATTGCCTCCATGTGCATTAGATGCCCTGTAGTCACTCATCTTTCCATATTAAAAAAAAACCAAAAAACTAGTCTGTTCATTCAAACATGCATATAATTGTGCGAGCTGAATATTATAAAGCTGAATAAAGTTGTCCCAAAACCTATTACATTATCAGCAAATTCCATCAAATTTAGTCCAACAAAAATAATTTAGCTTCCTCTGTAAATAAATCATCTACACATCAAATTAAAAAAAAAAAAAAAAAAAAAAAAAGTCTCAGATCTTCCTGATTATTTCTAATTATTACCTTCAGGCCTCTCCTAAGGAAATATGTGGCTTGTCGTGTGTCTCTCTGCTGTCTCATTCTAAATCCACTTCTAAAGGTATTTGCATTTGAATAATTGCTGAAAAATTAAGGCAAGAGATTAAAAGATTCAAACAGCAACTACAGTCCGGTATCAAATTACTTCTAGTCCTAAGGGGGCCACAAATGTCAGTTATATGCAAGGAACATGAAACATGTAAGCTACCCTTCCATCTTTATATGATGGATTTGTCTACAATAAAGCAAAAGCTATGATTTTCCAATGCTAGACTACTGTTACCACTATCTAATATGCTGGACCTGAGTGGAGCCCCAGTCTATCTAAGCTTTATGGTCGAACACGGAGGTGGCTTTTATGTTATATTCTTGAATACCAAAAGCATACCCATAGACTTCTACTGTACAGATGTATGTTAAGTGTGTCCTTTGCTATACGTGTAACAGATTTATATCTGGATGCATTGTTTTCATGACCTCCAAAAAACAAAATCAGTATATGAACTCTTCGCCCCCCACAAAAAATAAATCCAACTGTTAGGCCTCGTTCACACGGCTTATTTGTCCGCAGATTGGCGCCGTACTCCGCGCCGGATTTGCGCTGCAGTACGGCGCCAATCCGTTGGAGTAATTACGGTAATCCACAGTTCTCATAGAGAACAGTGGATTCTGTCGTTCCTCCCCGCTCGGTGAATCCGCCGCGGGGGGAGAAAGTGACATGAACATTATTTACGGCGCATACGCGCCGTAGATAATGACAGTCTATGGGGCCGGGGAGGGCGCCCCCGCCGCGCTCCGGCCCCGCCCCCTATTCACGCCGGATTTGCGAGCGCAATCCGGCTCACAAATCCGCCGCGAATAAGCCGTGTGAACACGGCCTTAAGATGCATTTACACGCAAAGACCAAATACCGGTCGGATTCCCCGATCGGTATTTTGTCTTTTTTTGCACGCAAGGGGCGGCTTTTGTTCGTGGTTCCTCTTCGCAGCCACATGTTCATGTTCTGCCCGAAAACAGGCGGAAGAATGAACATGTTCTAAGTTTTTCGGGAATGCTGGTGATATAAAAAACGTCCGTCGAAAAACCTGTGCAGTGTGGACTGCTACATGGATTTTCTATTAAAGTCTATGGGGGAGCGTTGCATTTCGTTTTTCAGATGTTGTGTGTTTTTAAAAAAAAAAAAAAAAAAAACACGATCAATAACCCTTGCTTTGACTGCTACATCTGAAAAATAAAAATCACATAAAATATCTAAGGCAGTTCAGAGGGGTCTGGCAGTGACTCTTTCCCCATTCAAAACACAGGTACATTTCAAAAAGCTGAGGGTATGAAGGAGTTGGAAGTAACAGCTGATCGGCATGTTAAGACCGCAGAAACACATAGGGTGACATGTCAGAATTGGGTTTCGTCATTTTTTGGGTGTATTTTGCACCAAAAAACTGTCGTAGCCCTATTCTATATATGTATGAACAGTCGTACACCAAAACTAGGTGCAGTTTGCACCAGGCATGACACATTTGAATGCTCCTAAGTTATGAAACTAAAATATGCTAGCAATGTGCCTAAGATAAGCTATGCGCCTAAGTTATGCACCTAAGATATGCTTTGCAAGGTATACCACAAGCCAGATTTATGACAGGTTCATATATTGGGACGCACAATACACTCCTTTAATGCACCTTAAAACTGGCCCTGATTTCGCCTCTTTTCTGACATATCGCCCATAGTTTTTTTATGTATGTTTTGGGACGAGAAGTATAAGTCCTATACTTATATTTCCCATCTCTAAAAAATTAAAGTTATTTTGCCTTGGTAATTAGAAGTCAGTGTGAAATGAAACTTACCTATTAAAGGGATACCTGTGCAATGGTGTTGAAGACTTGCTTGCCAAATCCATGGGTCTAGCAAAGTTAATTTTTCTCCTGAAAGGTAACCGCTGTGGTGCTGAATTCTACAAAAACATTAGAAACTAAATAAGAGTGTTCCAACTTTGTAAAGAACTAATACTTTGCAGTTTAGAGTCTGACTAAATTCAGAGAAAACCCTGGAGGTTGTCACTGTTGACATGTGTTTTCTTCTGACAGGAGCAGTCAGAAAGTCACCATTGCAGCAGTCACATTTCACTGGCTTACATCCCCATTTAAAGGTGTTCACTGCCAATGTCGGGACAGTTTCACGTGACTGCTGCAGTCAATCAGTGCACAAGCCGACTGCTGGGAGTCAGAAGACTACAGTAGATTCTAGAAGACGACCAGCAGACGCATCACTGGAACGAGTCAGTAGAAAGGAACGTATATAAGGTGTTTGTTTTTTTTTCATACAAGTTTAGCACCATACTCGGACTTGCATAAGTGGAGAATCCCTTGAAAGAATAGAAGGGCTTGTTCACACGGCGTTTTCACTCCGTGTTACAAGCGCTTTTTAGATCCGTTTCTGGGACTGACAGCACGGACACAGAGACGGATCTAACAATTAGCAGTGAGATTATCACTGCGGGCTATGAGGAACACGCAGCGGCGTTCACATAAGATCACCGCTGCGTGTTTCACTCCTGCCTGCTGAGTCCTTCTTTGAAAGAATTGCATGTCAATGCTTTCAAAGACGGACCCGAGCTGCACTATAGAAACACGCAGCGGCGATCTCTCATGTGAACACCGCTGCGTCTTCCTTTTAGAGAGCTGTGATATAAAGTCACTGCTAATTGTTAGATCCGTCTCTGGGTCCGTCCTGTCGGTCCCCGAGACGGATCTAAAAAGCGCTTGTAACACGGAGTGAAAACTCCCTGTGAACAAGCCCTCATCCTATTGATATGTAAAAAAACAAACATCTTTTCATAGGAGGTCATATTTTCCAAGCAAGGCAAGAACACATGAAACGAGAATTACACACATCAAAAGTAATGTGGTGGTTAGCAATATTAGTTGGTAGGGACTATTAAAGGTTTCTATTAAAGGTCTACAAAAAGCTACACTTTCCCCCAGTCTTTAAGACTAACCAGGTTTAAAAAAAAATGTGGCTGTCCTTATTGACAAGTTGCTGCTGCTCCACTGTTTAATCCACCTTTTTTTCCTATTTCAAGTCAATCACTGGTGTTAATTTTGGTGTCCAATGAGTGACTAGACTGTCAACTGGTTAGCCACCACCACTCACTTCTTAAGAGTATGCTCAAACAGTGTTTTTTTGAAGTGTAAATTTATGCTTCAAAAAAACACCTGGTTAGAGGTGTATTTTGAAGCTTTTTTTGAAAAATCCTATCCTCATTGTTGACTATGGGGATTTTACGAGCGAAAAACGAGTCAAGAATTGATGTCACTTATTTTTACGGCCGTAATTGCATCCAAAAAACAGCTCGCAATTATGCTTGCTAACCCCTTAAGCCGAACGCCTGAAAAGTAGTTAATGACCAGAACATTTTTTTAGTTTTGGCCTCCTTGCATTTAAACAGTTGTAACTTTTTTATTTTTTCAATGACGCAGTTGGATGAGGCCTCGTTTTATTCAAGACAAGTTGTACTTTATAAGGAATAGTTTAAGTACACTTTTAAATAATTGCAGTATTTTTTTTTTATTTTTTTCCAAAATTTTTTTTGTTTTTTTCATTTTTTTTTTTACACCATTAACATTTCACACTTAATAACTTGTTAGATTAATTCTACAGGTTATTACGGTCGTGTGGATACCAAATATGTGTAGGTTTTTTTGTGAGTGTAATTTATGTACAATTATTTTTTATTAAATATTTATTTTTATTTTATTATTTATTTTTTTATTCTTTTTTTTTACACGTTTTATGTTTGTTTTGTACTTTTTTTTTGACTCCCATGAAGGGAGAACTGTTTAACATTTTTTTACACTTAGAATATATTAGCATATTCATATATGCTAATACATGCTAATCTGTGTCAGTCGACACAGGCAATGATTAGGACAGCACACAGTGCGTCCTAATCACTGGCTTCATACACAGACAACTCTGGGGCCACGCTAGGTCCCCAGAGCTGACTGTGGCAGCCGTTCCCCGGGCTCTGTCGGGTCCACCGGTGTTTCCGATCACCCGACAGAGCAGGGGATCCCTTTGATTGTGCTGTGGTAAGCACCCGCCGCAATCAAAGGGTTTAAAGCATCGGGTTGCGAGGTTTCCTCCTCCCCGATCCTGCAGGACATGCTCTGGGATCGGGGCTGTGTAGTTCAGCCCCGATCCCAGCGCAGCTGCGGCACCGGGCGCCGCAAACCCCGATGTCTGCAGCGACGTCAAAAGACGTCGCTGCAGACGAACGACCCGCACCGGCCGCCGTCAAAAGACGGTGCGCGGTCGTTAAGGGGTTAAAGGGGTTTTGCCACGATGTAATGTTGACGTGGGATCCTCCAAAATGGGTTTTTAATCACTTTTCTAAATATATGTGATTACAAAAATTGCAGTCTGAGAGAGCTACAGCCTTCCTTACATGCCCTTGGTTACTTCAAAGCTTCTATTAGATACGACCTGACAAGAGCTGCTGTCGGGGCTTGCGCAGAGAGAGCTTCTTATCTGATGAGACTGAGCTGCAGAAGTTTTCAAGGCCCGGGTAGCAATATGTTTTCTTTTGTATACAGAATAAACTAGTTGTAGTGTGATTAGACCCCTGCTTTATCTGATGACAGAGAACATGAAGAAGCTTTCAAGCTGCTGTGGAGAAAAGGTGTTGTCTTTTGTATAAAGAATCCACAAGTTGTAGTTTGATTATTTCAGTGAACATGTCACAGGATCCCTTATGCAGCTTTGTGCGTCTCTCTCTCTTTCAGCTTGTGGTTTGTTTACATTAGCTTCTTAGCAGATAAGACTCCTCCTGACAGTGCAGTCTGAGGCTGTGTCTTGCTGTATTGAGAATCCACTCTTGTAATGTTTATTACTTCACTTAAGTTTTGAGACGCTCCCTTGGATTCCTCACTCCTCACTCGCCCCCACCCTCTCTCCCCTGCAGCTTCATGACTCAGCGTGATTTGTTAACATCCTGCTCTCATGCTGACCGGAGGTACCTAAATGGTCTCTTGGCAAATCCCCTTTAACCTCTCCAAATAAAAAAAAAAAAAACACGACTTAATTTTTCTTCTCCCAGCCTTACAAAAGTCATAACTTTTTTTTATTTTCTATCTACATAGACATATGAGGTTTTTTTTTTTCGGGACAAGATGTACTTTCTAGTGGTGTCATTCATTCGGACCATAGAATATACTGGGAAACCACAAAAGAACTCTAAGTGAGGCAAAATAAGAAGAAAAAAAAAACGTACTTGCGCCATGTTTGCAGGTGTTTTGCTTTTATGTTGTTCAATCTTCAGTAAAAATGATTTTGTTATCTGTTTTCTATAAGTTGAGACGAATCCAGAAATACCAAACATGTAGGGTTTCCGTTATGTTTTGGTACCATAAAAAATTCGAAACACTATTTCTGAAATTTGCGCGGCGGCGCCATTTTCTGCAACCAATAATGTTTTTATACTAACACCTACGGACCTGAGTGAGGCGGAATGTTTTGCGGGCTGAAGTGTACTTTTTATTGGTACCAGTTCGGAATACATGGGACTTTTTGGATTAAATTTATTCCAATTTTTAGGGGACGTGAAATTATCAAAAAAATGAAATTTTGGTGTTTGGATTTTTTTCTCTTCTACGATGTTCAGTGTACGGGATAAATTATGTTATTTTAATAGATCGGACTTTTTCGGATGCGGCAATACCAAATATGTGTAACTTTATGTGTAAACTTTCTTTATTTTATATTATAGTCAATGAGGAATGATTTGAAACTTGTCTGAGGTCGATTTTGGCCCATTTTCCAGTGCATATAACGGGCCAAAAAACGCTGTGTGACCATACCTTTAATGAGATGAGCGAGTTTAGGTTCACACACTCTTGATAATTGAGCGCTGGTTACTGCTGCCTTAATTGTCTATGATCATTGTTGAAGGAAAATTGTGCAGTTGTTTAACCCCTTCCCAACATTGGACGTACCGGTACGTCCTAGCAGGAAGTCACTTCCTGGAAATGGACTTAACAGTGCGTCATGGACATCGTGTGGGCTCTCAAGTGGGGCCGGCACGTTCGCAACATGGGACCAGCTGTATATTAAAGCTAGCCTCATGCTGAATCACCCGCAGCCGGAGTGAGCTCTGACTGCGGGTGATTAACTCCTTAGCTGCCACAATCTATTGCGACAGCTAATGGAAAGACAGAACGAGGGAGAAAGCGAGAAGTGAATGAGGAGGACGGTGTTAGCACCACCTTCCTCATTCAAGTGCAGGGCCGTATCACACCTAGCAATGAGCGGCCGGTGTACCCCATTAAACAAAACAATGGAAGTATTGCCTGGAGAAAAAATAAACAGTAGAAACTTTCAGAATATGAACTGCAGCTGATTTTTCCATTATTATTTCTAGTGACCCTAATTTTGCCAGAACTTCATCATACCTTCTTGGGGCATCCAATAGGAACCATACCCACATTTAAGCTGACTAATACACCTTGTTTTGCCAGTCTGGCTGGCAGGCCTATGATTGGTTGCCGGGTTTGATGACATTCCAGCATAATTGGGGCATTTCAGTTCTAGCCGGACAAGAATCTAAAGTGATGCATTACTTAAGAATACTGAATGTCCTCATAAAAGTCAACAGGAATTTGTCATTTACTGTTTAGATTCATAAGGGCATGTCCCCACTGCACAGGTTTGCGGCCGGTTTTTCAGACAATTTGCAGTTTTGCAAACCGTCTGAAAAACCATCCGCAAACTAACACACCAGGCTTCTATGGAAAACCCATGCAGCAGTCCCCACTGCACAGGCTTTCCGCCTGGCGGTTTTTCAAACCGCCGCCCGCCCCAAAAAACATTGAACATGTTCGTTCTTCCGTCCAGTTTTCGGACGGAATAGGAACATGTCAATGTGAAGGGGGAGGGCTTGAATCCGCTAATCGCGGAGAAAAGCCCCCCATACCCCTCTCCCCATGTGGACGGCACTAAAACAGGACAAATAGCGGTTGGATAAACAGACCAGTATTTGTCCTGTGCCGTGTAAACAGGCCCTAAGTGTTATGGCTTCTGCTAATAAATAAAAGCTATAACTCTAGTGTGAACAGATCTTTATCTTCACTCATCCGGTTACTAGAACAGACGAGGATACCTTTCAAAATGTTAGGAAAATATACAATTCTTAGGGTCTTTAGAAAATACTGAAAATGTTTTAAAAAGTTCTGTAAAAACATAACAGGATATTTTACCCTCATGCGAAGTGAACGATTCAAAGGACTTATTCCGCTCCAAGAGGACATCCTACGCAATGCTGTTTTGGCACCATATGGTCGCTTCTGCACTCCCATGTTTCCGAAACCTACAAAAAAGCACCAAAAGGGACCTAAGAAATCATAGGACCATTAATAAGACAAACCTAACACCCCCAAATTTACATACCGTTCTGGCGTCGAGCACCCCACTTTCCCTTGTTGCTTCTAAACTGTTGGAAAGAGTTTGTTTGTGCTCCTCCATTGAACACTTGGCTTTGCTGTTCTTGTTTATTTAACTTAATAATGTCATCTGCAAAAAAAAGTTAAAAAGATAACAATGGGAATACATGACGGCCTCTCTCTATAATAAATTAGATCTCTTCGATAAAACATAGTCCACTTGGGATACACTTTGGATAATGAACCCTCCATAGGATACTACTATCTTATCAGCCCCACCCTTTCCCCCACCTTTTTATCTTCATATAACCTTATTGTCCCTCGTCTTTGTCTTATGAATATACTTTGTTTTCTTGATTTTTAGAAAATATTGTGCTTATGATCTCTTTATCGATGTCAGATATTGTTTTATGTACCATATTTAAAAAAAAAAATAATAATTACTAAAATTAATAGGGTGTCCTCTAATGGTATAAGATAAGCAGAAATCTGTAATACTAGTTCTTCCAAACCCTATCACATGATAAAGCTAAGGAAACTGGGATCTCTAGGTCACTGTATACCAGGGCTGTGGAGTCGGCAAGCCGAAGTCCCGACTCCGACTTCTCAATTTCCGAAATCTCCGACTCCCTCATACATGGCGCATGTTTAAGTGATAACCTTACTGTAGTAAAATGGTAACATCAGGCTGTTTATCACCTTATGATACAATAATCAAGCTATTTAGGTAGAACAGACACTGACAAGCAAAAAGGGTAACAATGTTTTGATCTTTTGAACACTTGTGGAAGAGTTGAAGAAAAATCTGTATTTGTATCCAAGTCCAGTCTACACCAACATTGGGAACATGTAGAAAAAGACCTGGATCAGATTTTGTCAAGGGACCTACTTAAAATCTGATTCAGAGCCCAGAAGGATTCCACAGTAATTGAAAACCAAAGGTGGATTTCCCAAATACTAACAAAATAAAAAAATTAAACTTTGATTTTTAGGAGCAAAACTGTAAACTAAGCAAGATGCTAAATACTTACAAGTCAAAATTTTGTATAAGATCGGTAAATGACTGCATATAAAATTACAGTAGCCTCATATACAAAGCGTAGTGGATGGAGAGATATGGAGTTGAAAGTCACAAGTTCAAAACATTGTTCCATTTTGCTTGTCAGTGTAAAATATATTTAGTGGACATGACCCTTTTAAGACACAAAAAAAATTTTAAATATGCAAAACACTGCAGGGAAAATTTTGTGGAGTGGTCTGAATTCTTCTGAAAATAGTATTGGGCCCCCATCAGATCCTGCATACATACCTCACATCTGATCTCATTTTTTCCAGGCTAAGAACGGCCTCTCTACACTAACTTGGATTGGCGCAAAGCGGTGACCACGGGGGCAACATCTCTAACAATTTTGGATATAAAGGAATTCCCTTTCCACCCAGTTTTGATGAATGGTTGAACCCCTTCTCCCTTTCTTTAAAAAAACAGGTGAAAAATTTTTTTTAAAACCCTGTACCCCCCGGGGAGCAGAGCCCTTTTTCCCCCTGGGGCAGCGCTTTGCCTTTCCTTTGCCCATAAATTACACTTTTTCATGTTGAAAGGTTTGAAGATAGGGGAATGGGACCCAAATGCCTTTCTTTTTGCCCCTCCCTTTTCAAAACTAACGGGCCCAACTTATTATATTTTTTTTGGGGAGTGGAAGCTTTTTTAAGGGAACGACCCCAAACCCCTTTCAAAATACCCACCAAACTCCGACTCCACGGGCCCTGCTTTTAAAACATGTCTGTAATGGAAATTTTCTTTGGCCAGACCCTTTAAATTTAAAAAACACTACTTTTTTATAGGCAAAAAATACAATATCACAAAAAGGGTTAAGTTATTTGTTTTTTATTGCAATTTCAGGACAAACATAAAATTCCCCTAAAATTTTTTTAAAATGCACTAAATTTTTGTGAAACTCTCAAAAACTTTAAAAATTGAAAATGCCCAAACCCTTTTAAAAATTTTTCCAGTAAATTTTTTGCACAACCTGCTGATCAAAAAACAAGGATTTTAAGGGAAAAATTAACAAAGGTTTTGTCCCTGAATCACTCCAAAAAATTTTTTGGGGGGACCCTTTTTGAATTGGGATTTAAACACCCTCCTATTTTGCTTTCAAAATTTTTAACTTCACAAGCCCCAAGGACAACGGACTGCTGCCATTATCTGGAGTTCATAACAAACAAAAATATAAATAGGATAACATATCTGGGCACCATTTCTAGAATTATAGCTTTTCTATTGTGAAAACAAAAATAGGAAAAAGGAAAGAAACCTCCCTATAGTTGTATTTGGGTGAAAACCCATTTAAAAAACCCCCGTCACGGCTGTTTTTAAAATAAAAAAAAGGGAAAAAAAAAAACCGCTTGCACTCACAATCAATAAAAAATTAAAAAAATTGGGTGCTTTTTTCATGCCCAAAGGGGGCAACTTTTTCGGTTCCCAAGAGCTTAAAAAAGGGGCTCTGTGTAAAACGAAATTTTGCCTTTGGACATAAAATTAAAACAAATTTTTCAATTTTTATTGTTTTTGGGGGATTTAAAAAGGGGCCGGTTTTTTTCCATTTTTTAAACCCGTTCAATTGGCTTCACTTTTTTTTTTCCTAGTAAAAATATCCTTTTGGGCCCATCCCTTGTACACAAATAATAAAAACAAAATATTTTTTTTGTGAAAATTTAAAAAAAAAAGAAACCAGCACCTGCATTTTTTAAATCCCCCCAAAAAAAAAAAAAAAAATCCAAAGGGAAAAGTAGAGTCAGGGAAACAGTTTTTAAAAAAAAAAAACCTGGAAAAATTTATCCCACCTTTAAAAAGTCCTTTGAAAATACTTTAAAATGCACACTTTTTGGGTACCAAAAAACGCCTAGAAAAGAATTAGTGTTTTTTGCAATATAACGGGAAACTTTGCCAATGAGACCAGTGGATTAACGCGAGGGTGGCCCAAAACCCCCCCGCGCCCGGGACACCATGGGGGGGACAGAGCCCCCCCCGGGGGAACCCCCAAAGGGGGCCGAAAAAACCCGGCGCCGGGACACCTTGGGGCCCGCCCAAAAGCGCCCCCGGGGGACACCATTGGGCCCGCCCAAGAGCGCGCCCCGGGGACCCCATGGGCCCCCCAGGCCCGCCCAGGGGACACCCAGTGGGCCAAACAAAAACCCGCCCCGGGGACACCAGGGGGCCCCGGAACCCGGGGAGCCCCCCCGGGGGACACCAGTGGGGCCCAGAGCCGCCCCGGGGGAAACACCTGTGGGCCGAAAAGGCGGCCCGGGGACACCAGTGGGGCCCGGGAAAGGGGCGCCCCCCGGGGGACACCAGGGGGCCCGCCCCCGGAGCGCCCCGGGGGACCCTTGGGCCCGCCCCAAGACCGCGCCCCGGGACCCCCCAGGGGGCCCGTCAGAGCGCGCCCCGGGAAAACCGGGGCCGCAGACCCGGGGCCCTGCCCACCAGGGGGCCCGCCCCCCAAGGGGCGCCCCGGGACCCCCAAGGGCCCCCAACAGACCCCCGCCCCCCCGGGGCACCAGTGGGCCGACAGAGGCCCCCGGGGGACCCCCCCAGGGGGGCCCCAAACCAGAGCGCCCCCCGGGGGAAAACCAAAAGTGCCCGGAAAAGAGGCCCCCGGGGACCCCAGTGGGCCGACCGAGCGCCCCCGGGCCCACCAGGGGGCCCCCGACCCAAGAGCGGGGCCCGGGACAAAAGTGGCCCGCCCAGGGGCCCCCCCCGGGGGGAAAACCCCCATGGGCCCAAAAACAAAAGCGCCCCCGGGGGACCCCAAAGGGGCCGCCCAGGGGGCCCCCGGGGGACCCCTTTTTGGGGGGGGACAGGGCGCCCGGGACACCAGGGGGCCCGGACAGACCCCGCCCCGGGACCCCCCAAGTGGGGCCGCCCAGAGCGCCCCCGGGACCCCCAAGGGGGCCCGACAAAAGCCCCCCCCGGGACACCAGTGGGCCGACAACCCCGCCCCCGGGGGACCCCCAGGGGGCCCCGGCCCCAAGCCCGCCCCGGGGAAACCCCCCAAAGGGGGGGCCGCCCAGACCCCCGCCCCCCGGGACCCCAAAAGGGGGCCCCGAACAGAGCGCCCCCCCGGGGACACCAGTGGGCCGACAGAACGCGCCCGGGACACCAAGGGGGGCCAAAGGGAGCGGGGCCCGGGCACCAGGGGCCAAGACGACCCCCCCCCGGGACACCAAAGTGGGCCAAACGGGACGCGCCCCCGGGGCCCCAACCAAAGGGGGGCCCGAAAAAGGGGCGGGGCCCCCGGGCCACCAGTGGGCCGAAAAAGAGCCGGCCCGGGACCCCAGGGGGCCGCAAAAGCGCCCCGGGGGACACCAGGGGCCGGACAAAGCGCCCCCGGGACCCCCAGGTGGGCCCGGGAAAAAGAGCGGGGGCCCGGGGGACCCCAAATGGGCCGAAAAGGACCCCGCCCCCGGGGACCCCCAAAAGTGGGACCGGGACAGAGCGGGGGCCCGGGGCCAACCAGTGGGCCAAACGGGAGCCCCGCCCGGGGAACCCCAGGGGGCCCAAACCACCCCCGCGCCCCCGGGAAAACCAGTGGGCCCCAAACACGAGCGGGGCCCCGGGACCCCAGGGGGGCCGACAGAGCGACAAACCCGGGGACCCCAGGGGGCCCCCCCCCCCCCCGGACGGGAACCCCCGCCCGGGACACCATTTGGGCCAAAAGAAAACCCCGGCCCCGGGACACCAGGGGGCCCGACAAACCTTTATAAAACCGGAGCCCCTTTTGATTAATGCATTTGTGAACCAAACTTAGTCAGACGCCGCCCTCCAGTTCAGGAACCAGCCATGGACACAGGACAGAAAACCCGGCAATTTTCCCCCCTGGTTGAGGGGGGGAAACCCCCAGGAAAGACAAGGGAAAGCCCCCCTACACCACCCTCCCCCTTTTAAGCAGGCGGGCTGCCATTCAAAAACCCACGGGAAAAGCGGGTGCCCCCCGAAGCCAGGGCTAAATTACTTTTGGGTTTAGGGGGTCCCTAAAGCCCTGATCCTATTACCCCAAGCTTTTCCCTGTACATCTAACACGGGGCCCGTCCGCCCCCCTCACACGGGAAAAACCCCCGGTGACAAGTTTTCCCTTACCGAGCGAAAATATAAATTTCCTTGGAAAAATTTTTCCAGTAGGGTGGTTTTTGGAAACCGGCCCATCTGGGGTTCACCGCAATGGGAAAGGGTCCACCCAAGCCCGTTTTAAAACCCCCCGCCTTTTGCCCCGTCCGGAAAGGCGCTGAACCCAGTTTTGTAGTTTGGGGGGGCCCTAGGCCCGGGCACGGCGCTCTGACGGGCCCCTGCCTCTACATCCGGGGAAAGGGCGGGGGCCCCCCCCGTGGGACGGGCAGAAATTACCACCCGGAAATTTTTGGGAGAGGCAGGGGCTGACGTACCCCCTGGCCCCTGAGGGGATGGGGCGTTTGCTGGGGCAGCCTTTGGCGGGTTAAACAGCGGCTCCTCCTGGTTTCCGGGTTTACCCCTCGAACTTTTTTTTTTGTATTTTTTTAAAGGAAGACGCCCCAAGTTTTTGTCTAGTGCATTTTAAAAAAAGGCATTAATGGTTTTTCCCTGCTTTCCACCCTGTTTTGGCCACAAGTCGCAGCTATCTGTCAAAAAACCTTGAAACGAGACCCCAAAAAAGGGACCACAGCCCAAATTACATTTTTTTTTAAAAGAATTTTTTTTTTTTAAAATTTTTAAATTTTTTTTTTTTTAAAAATTTCCCTTAAATTCCCCAGTTTTCATTTTGGGCCACAAAGGGTGTGCTACACGGGCCCCAAGGGGAAAAACAAATTTGTGTTTCCCCGGCACTTTTCTTTTTTTTTAAAAGCTCCCAAAAGTTTCCGATGTCCCTCCCGGCCCCACCATATAACGGCAATAGGAAAGGGGGAAGCTGAAATCCCCCACAGCTCGTTTTTTTCCACTGCTCGCTTTGGGCCCCCCCGGGGTTTATTACAGGGGCCCATGTTGTATAATACACCGGCGCTTCTCGTTTTGTTGGCGTCTTTCCTTACAATACAATTGTATGGGCGACGTCAGGAAAACGAGACGCGACTGCGGTTTTTCACAAAACGTGACAAAAACAGTGGCCCTGCATCCGAGAAAAAACGATGCAGTGTAGACATAGCCTAAGCCTAATAATAGTCTAATTGTGTTCTCCGAGTGCTGTGGAATCTCTATATAACTAATAATAGTCTGACACTTCCTGTTCAGTAGAGAAAGATTTTCAATGGCGGCCATGGTGTCACTAGAGAAGCCTGGGCCCCATAGCAAACTTTTGGATGGGGCCCCCAACCCCTCCTTTGCCCTCCTCCCTGACCACAAACATTTTCCAGGACATGCAGTTACTGGATAATACAAGGGGCAAATACCTCACCCTACATATCACCATCATACTGCTACCAAACAAATCCACTATATCAAAACCAATATTACCAATAACGCTATTACATAAGGACCTGGTTATACCGCCAGAACATGACCACAAATTACCACCACATAGTGACTGAATAATACCCCTATACTATTGCTGAATAAAGATCAGTATACAATAGCCAATATTACCGCCATATAGTGACCATAAATGGGTTGATACCAGTGTACACATGCTCTGCAGACTGTATGTTACCTCCATACAGTGGTAATTACCACTGTACACAGGCTCTGTGTACACTGGTAATTACACTACACTATTACTGATCAGTCTACAAAGGCCAATAGTACCGCCATATAGTGGTAGATATCAGTGATCAGTGTCCACAGATGCTCTATTACCCCCATACAGTCACCATATAGTAGTAGACACCAGTGTACACAGACTCTGCAGACATATAAGTGATTACAGTGCAGTTACATCTTGGGACTCACATGTGATGTTTCTCTGACAAGTCGTTGACGTTCCCTGTTGTTCTGCATTAGGTCCAGACCGCCATGATGACTTCCACTGGCCACCACTCGTCCCTGCAGATTTGAACACAAATATCTTAGAATCCTCACTTTTCCAGCACCTCACTCCCTGCCCCCCACCTTTGAAACGCTGGGCCGCAGGCCCCCGGGCGTTCGGGGTAGGAAGCGCGGGCCCCCGCAGCCCCGCCCCGCCGACATTTGAATGTTGTATTCACTGGCGGCGGACGCAGGAGCCGAACTACCAGGGGAGCAGATGTGTTAGCAGCTGCCTCGGGGCCCGGGACCCCTAAGAGACCGGGCCCCGTGGCAGCTGCTATGTCTGCTACGCCACTGGTGTTCCCTCATTACAGCACAACAGGATTCATGAAAGGAGACCCAAAAGTGTATAGATAGACAGGATCCCCCCAGTACAATGGGATGTCACAGTTCACCCTCTCCCCCTCCTTGCACACTGATTTTCCCGGTACAGAACTGCCTAGAAACTCTCCTAAAGAAAATCAATGGGACTGGTCCTACTTTAAGGTCTATATGCATGAAACTGCTGTAAAGATCTTTCTAGCTGTTAAAACATGAGGGGAAGAATGCTGCCCAAAAAACAATATAGACGACTGAAAATTTTTTTAAATCTACAATCAGAAAATAAGAACAGCGAAGAAGAAAAGAATATGGATCAGGGGCTTGTATTAATAAGTTGGCGACAGATTCCCTTTAAACTAGATTCACATCACATTATTCTACTGGTTTCTTCTCTCCCTGTCTTCCAAGAGCCATAACTTTTTTATTTTTCCACTTAGATAGACTGGCTTTTATATTGCCATACAAGAGATCTAGTTTTAAATGGTGCCATTGACTGTACCATAGAATATACTGGGAAACAATTCGAAGTGGGGGGAAAAAAATTCAAAGTGGGGCGAAATGTGAAAAAAGTACTTACACCATGTTTGCAGTGTTTTGTTTTTATAGCGGTCACTCTTTGGTATAAATTATGTGTTATCTTTATTCTACAGGTGTATATAATTACAGCAATACCAAATATGTAGGGTTTTCATAATTATTTAGTATTTGAAAAAAAGCAAATACATTTTTTAAAGGGTGTTCCGGGACTGATCAATGCTTGTTCGTCTGTCGTGGTATGAGTGAAAATAGAATAGAAGAGAAGACTCATACTTTCCTCCCGGACGCTTCTGTTCCCTCCCGGCTGCCGACCTCTTCAACCGGGAAGTAAGCAGTGAACCAGGGGCGTAACTACCAGGGTAGCAGACGTAGCAGCTGCCACGGGGCCCCGGCTCTTAGGGGGGCACGGACACCGGGGCAGCTGCTACCATGTCTGCTCCCCCGGTAGTTCTGCTCCTGCGCCCTGCGGCAGTGAACATACCAGTTCACTGCCGGCGGACACGGAGCTGCGGGGCCCGGCGCACCACTCTGCTAATCTGCGTGCTAGGCCTTAAGCCTAGCAGGCGGCGCACAGTGCTGACGTGGGCTGCGCGATGACGTCACATCATCGCGCTGCCCGCGCCGAGCACAGACTGCCCAGGAGCTGAGCTGCCAGGGAGTAGAGACAGGTGAGTCAACACGGAGGTCTGGACCGAATGCAGAACAAAAGGGAAAGTCAACGACTCGTCAAAGAAACGTCACCTGTGAGTCACAAGATGTAACTGCACTTTAATCACATATGTCTGCAAAGGCAGTGTACACTGGTATAAACCCATTTATATGGCCCATTGGAGGTATATACAGTCTGGCAAAAAGCCTGTGTACACTGGTGTCTACCACCATACGGTCACTATATGGGGGTAATATACAGTCTGCAGGGTCTGTGTACACTGGTGTCTACCACTATACGGTCACTGTATGGGGGTAATATACAGTCTGCAGAGCCTGTGCATACTGATACCTACCACTATATGGGCACTGTGTTTGAGGTAATAAAACAATCTGCGAGCCTGTGTACACTGGTGTTACCACTATATGGTCACTGTATGGAAGGTAATATACAGTCTGCAGAGCCTAGTGTACACTGGGTCTACCACTTTATTGGTCACTGTATGGGAGGTAATATACAGTCTGCATAGCCGGGGGTACACTGATACCTACCAAATATATGGTCACTATATGGTGATACTATGGTTTTTGTAGACTGATCAGTAATAGTGTATTATTCAGGTCATTATATGGTGGTAATTTTTTGGTTATGTTCTGGCGGTATAATCAGGTCCATATGTAGTAGCGTTATTGGTAATGTTGGTCTGGGTACAGTGGGATTTGTTTGGAAGCACTATGATGGTGATATGTAGGGTGAGGTATTTACCCCTTGTATTATCTAGTAACTGCATGTCCTGGTAAATGTTCGTGGTCGGGGAGGTGGGCGGGTAGGGGGCCCCATCCAAAAGTTTGTTATGGGGTGCAGGCTTCTCTAGTTATGCCTCTGCAGTGAACCTTCAGTGTTCACTTGACAGCTCCAACCAATTACAGGCCAGAGAGGTCACGTGCGTGTGACCTTATGGCCTGTGATTGGCTGGAGCTGTCACGTGCACGACGTACGTTCATTGCTTACTTTCTGGTTGACCACATCGGCAGCCGGGAGTGAACGGGAACGTCTGGGAGGTAAGTATGAGGTTTCTCTTTTATTTTTACTCATACCCTGATGGACGAAAGAGCATTAATCAGTCCTGGAACACCCCTTTAAATTTGTACTGCAGCGTCATTTTCTTTTACTCATTTTTGTCTTTTCACCTATGGAACTGTGTGATGGTGATTTTTTGCAGGTGGAAGTGTAGTTTTTATTGGTACCAGTTTTGGATACTTGCAACTTTTTGATCACTTTTTATTCTAATTTTTAGGGGACATTCAGGGTAAGTGTCAACTAAGTACTTACCAGCATGAGATGTCGGGGCCACTGTAAAGGAGATAATTTATTTCCACTCAAACTTATTTTCACTTTCCTCAAGTGACAAATCGAGCATAAATCACACTCCACACCATTCAGGAACCTAAAATATTCACTGCCACCACCTTCCTCAGTAATCAAAAGAAATTACCCACAACTATCACTTACTGGAACTGACAGGGTTAAACACTAACGCACTGCTCTCCAGCAGTCACAGGGTTAAAACACTTTGATCAAGGCTATGGATTCTTAGCGCATTCAAGAACCAAACTTATTAAAGTTTGAAGCTTTAAAGGGGTTGTCTCACTACCATGATTGCTTTTTATGTTAAAGATCTTGCAAAAAAAAAGTCACTTTGCAAGATATGTCTATTAACAGTGTCCTACCTATTCTGAGATATCCCCTCTTGTATGGGCTGCATCAGCTCCTCAGGTCGCTATAGCTACAGACCTGTTTGACCCCTCATGATAGGCTGCCAGCACTGGTTGCTATGCTACAGACTGGCTTCTATTGCAGCCTAGTAGAAGCCAGTAAACATGCCCCGGAATTCAAAATGAAAACAGGATTGAGGTAAGATGAATCAATGTAGTGAGACAACCCCTTTAATAGAAACAAGGTACAGTGCTTATGTAAAGTACATACAGTCATAAAAAAGGGAGAAACTCCTAGAAAATACGTAACTCGTACAAAGGTAGATTATCTTAGTCCTGGGAGCAAAGAAAGGAAGAATGGAACTCAGCCCATCTGCTGCTGATCTCCTAAACTGTGAACCACGATTTTCTCTGGAAATCATATTTTATAACCTGTGCAGTTGGCTCAGGTTTCAGAGCTGCCCATCAGCTCATTATGGTAATGTGTTGTCCCTGACTAGATTATAAAAGGTGAAGGACAGTTGATATCTAATTAGGTGTGTAATTCAGAGGTTTTCAACCTTTCTTCTACCATGGACCCCCAACTCCTGTCTTATTTCAAAAATTACACCCCAAATTCGAAATCAACAAATCAGTAGAAAATTGTCCCCCAAATTAAAAGTGCTACCTGATGGCTTTAAATAGTAAACACAAATATTACAGAAAAAGAATGTTTTTAAAATTACAAAAGTCACTAAAAACTAAGTTAGGTCTTTCAGCTCATGTGGGGCTGGCCTTTTTCACTGCAAAAAAATTTTCAAAGGGCCAATGCTGAAAAACAAACATGTACCTTTTTCCTGTACAATAATGATAAGCAATAATAGAGGCAATAATTATTTTTTGTAATTTTCAGAGTATAAGATGTAAAACAATGTCTGATGTCACAGTAAAGATTGTAAGTACAGGAAATGGATCATAGAAGATACATAATAGTATCCAATCTCAGAATAAAATTAAAGTAAATAAATTGGATCAGGGAGATATCAAAAGTATCAATATCCAGCGGTTTTAAAAGACAAAAACAAGGGAAAGAAAAGGAGGAGAGAGGAAAAAGGGGGGTGGAGAGGTATCAGTACACTAAGGATGGGGCTTTCCAAAACGCACATAAAACTCCAAAAAATTGGGAATCCGCAAACGTACCCCAAAAGGACAAATGTTTTTAAAAGACGAGCCTGTTTGGGAAAGGAGGGGCCCTCAATTCCCATCTGGCGGCCTCCTAACCCCTTTTGGACAAAACGCAAGCTAGGGGGAGGACTGTCTCTATAAAAATGAAATCAAACACCGGCCACCCTAAGGCCCTTTTACACGGCTTTTTTGTTGCGGGTTGGCCCGTACTCCCCGCCGGGTTTGTGCTAGTACGGCGCCAAACCGTCGGAGAAATACGTTATCCACTGCTCTCAAAGAAAGTGGATTCCCCGCTCCTCCCCGCTCGGCAATCCCCCGGGGGGGGAAATGACACGAAAAATTTTACGCGCCTACGCGCCGAAAAATCATTGTCTATCGGGAGGGGGGCGACGCCCCAGCGATCCGGGCCCCCCCCGCCCCGCCCTTATTTTACGCCGGATTTTGTGAGCGCAATCCGGCTCACAAAACCTCGTGAATAAGCCGTTAACTGGCCCCAAGAATTGATCCCAAACAAGATTTGGGTTGAAAAGCCCGTAAGGGCCATTAAGTAATAACAAAGGGCCCAAGGGGATTCTAGTTTCAAGAAGTCTAGTGAGGAATTCTTTCACCTGGAGCCAGAGTGTTTGAAGGATCGGGCAGTCCCAAAAAATATGGGGCAGTGTGCCCACTGATTGACCACAGCGCCAGCAGGACCCTGGAAGATGAGTGTTCCTTCTATGAGGAGTATGGTACCAAAATAATAAAATTTTATATAGATTCTCTTTATATGGGGTACACATAGATGATTTTGCCACAGCTCTCCAGATAGCTTGCGAGGTGGAGTACAGGATGGCCCTACCCAGGTACACCTCCCACTTGGCCATATAGTTATGTATTATGTCTTTTTCAGGGTTGGGATCTGATAGGATAGAATAAATTGCTGAAATAAGCCCCTTAGTTGAGGTGCCTGCTTTACACAGGAGCTCAAACTGGGTAGGTGAAGACAATGTATGAGTGCCAAAAAGAGATGAAAGGAGATGACTGATCTGAAGATAATGACAGCGGGAGCTCATTGGGAGGTTATAGTCCCTCTGTAAAAATATCAAATGGGATCAATTTCCTGTCCTCTGCAATGTCCACAAATCTAAATAAATCATGCCAACCATGGTCGAGCAAAAAACGCTGAAGAGCTTGATGGTAAAAGAGGAGTGCATAGAAAGGATACCATATGTGAGGCTTTAGACTCAAGAGGGAACCTAGACTTACAATGGTTGCATATTTGCAGGGTGAATTTAAAGGGGTTTTGCCACGAAGTAAAATTGACGTGTGAAGCTTGCAAATGAAATAACAAACATTTTCACCATTCATTTTTATTAAAAATTCTGCACCGTTTTTGTTTTAGCTGTTCCTTTAGGCCCGGTTCACACGGCTTACTGCCGGTGTAATTGCAGGGACGGATTTCGCCCCACAATTACGCCGGCAGCCGTGCAGTGGGGCGGGGCGGCAGCTCGCCGGCCCCATAGACTGTCATTATCTACGGCGCGTACGCGCCGTAAATAATTGCCATGTCACTTTCTCCCCCCGTGGCGGATTCTCCGAGCAGGGAGAAGAGACGGAATCCATAGTTCTCTATGAGAACTGTGATTACCAAAATGACTGAGACGATATGGAGCCGACTGCAGCGCAAATACGGCGCGCAGTACGGCTCCAATCCGCGCCCAAATAAGCTGTGTGAACATGGCCTTAGTGATCCATTGTTTACAGCTCATCTCCAGGGGATATGACCAGGGCTGAGAGCTCCTGAGTCCTGGTCGCACATGCTCAGACATCACCTCTCCTCTCGGGCACTACTGAGTGTTAAAAACCCCAGGTGCTGCATTCTACTCCCGTCCTCTGTACGCCTTAGTAATTAGTCAAACAATGCAAATAAATAAAAAAAAAACCCCAATGAGGTATGTGCATTGATAAAGAGAAAAAAAAACACAAGTTTGGTTCCTGCAGGGATTTGAACCTAGGACCCTTGTGCCTGGAGGCAAAAACTTTACCTCTCAGCTACTCACAATGCTTTACATAAACATACCTTTCTTTGACTACAGAGAGGAAAGGCCTGGTGATGTCAGCCTGTTGGGTCACATGATATGCAATTCAAACAAATCACACATGCTCCCTTTTGAGCACACAGAGCTGAAGAGCTGGATGCATGAGGTATGAAATGAGATCATGGCAAAACCACTTTAATGGGTCCAAGAAGACTTTCGACATTAGGAAGGGATCGCGAGTGCCAGAGAAAGGCATGGATCGGTGCTAGTCATAGTATTTCGAATATGCTCTCAGCGTGGACCATGCAGGGATGTGTCGGAGGTGGGCAGCCCAGTAGTAATGGAGTATATTAGGAACCACTTACCTCCTCCCCCATCTATTTACTAGCCATTTTTGACTTTGGCCACTCTGTGTCTGCCATCTGCCCAGATAAACCAAAGAACAGCTGACTGTAGGGACCGTAACTCACTCGGGGGCACCGCTACAGGGAGGGTCTCAGATAGAAAAGCTTGGGCATGAATTTCTACCAAAATAGGTAGAGATTGCCATTTCATTAGCAAGTTCCTTAGCGCCTTAAAAGGTAGGGGAAGATTGGCCTTATAAAGAGACTCATAGCGGTTGGTTATCTGTACACCAAGGTATTTAAGTGATTGGTCCTGCCATTTGTACGAGTAGTTACTTTTGAGAGAAGCATAAGTAGAGGGGGAGAGGATGATGTTGAAGGCTTCTGATTTAGAAGCATTGATTTTATATCCTGATAGTTTCCCATATTTTTTAGGAAGAGAATGGAGAGTCGGGAGAGTGGTGTCAAACTCTTTTAGGGTCAAAAGAATGTCATCGGCAAATAAAGAAAACTTAAATTCCTTGTCCCTAAACCCTATGCCCCTAATATCTGAATTAGCTCTTAGAGCAGCTGCAAGGGGCTCTATGGAAAGAGCAAACAAAAGTGAGGAAAAGGGACAACTCTGTCTAGTTCCATTCCTTATCTGAAATCTATCAGATGTGCAGTTAGGTAGCTTAAAAGAGGCAGAGGGGGAAGAGTAAAGTCCCATGATCGCGGTCAAAAAAGGCCCTGAAAATCCCAGGGTTGCCAAGGTCTCAAGCATAAAGGGCCAGCCTAGCCTATCAAAGGCTTTTTCGGCATCAAGGCTGAGAATTAGGGCCTGTCATGTTTGAGAGTTGGCAACCTCCACAAGGTCAATTGTCTGCCTCATGTTGTCCCCTCCCTGCCTAAATGGTACAAATCCTACCTGATCTTTATTGACCAGCTACGGGAGCCTGCCTATATACCCCCTATGCCTGCCTATATACCTCCTACTCCTGCCTATATACCCCCAAGCCTGCCTATATATACCCCTAAGCCTGCCTATATACCCCCTAAGCCTGCCTATATACCCCCTAAGCCTGCCTATATACCCCAAAGCCTGCCTATATACCCCCAAGCCTGCCTATATAGCCTCCCTCTAAGCCTGTCTATATAACCCCCCCTAAGCCTGTCTATATAACTCCCCCTTAGCCTGCCTATATAGCCTCCCCCTAAGCCTGCCAATATAGCCTCCCCATAAAGCCTCCTTATATAGCCCCTATAGCCCCCCTAACCCTTGTCTACCTGTATGGCTCCCTATAGCTACCTAAACCCTACATTCCTGCCTGCCTATTTGGAGCCCCCTATAGCCTCTTTACCTACCTGACTACCTATTTGGGCCCCACCTATAGCCTAGCTACCTGGGGCCCACCTACAGCCTACATACCTACCTACCTGGGGCCTAAATACTGCCTACCTAGTGCCAATTTACCTACCTAATTGAGACCTGCCTAACTACTGCCTACCTACCTAGCATCTACCTACCTACCTGGGGCCTATTTACAGCCTACCTACCTTAAGCCTACTAACTAAACTACCTAGGGTCTACCAACCTATCTAATGGGGGTCTACCTGTGTATATGATTTGCAGGAGTACAGCTGTAACACAATCTCCAGGGGGTGAATTCTCTGTTCCTCCCCTCTGGGAGACTGGGCGTCTAAGCTATGACCTATACCAGCTCTCCCATCCCTGGGATGTTTGTACAGAGGTGGGGGGCAGGGAGTGAGGTGATGGAAAAGTGAGGATTCTAAGATATTTGTGTCCAAATCTGCACGGACGAGTGGCGGCTGGGAGAAGTCATCATGGCGGTCTGGACCGGATGCAGAACAAAAGGGAAAGTCAACGACTCAGTAGAGAAACGTCACCTGTGAGTCACAAGATGTAACTGCACTGTAATCACTCATATGTCTGCCAAGCCTGTGTACACTGGTGTCTACCACTATATGGTCACTGAATGGAGGTAACATACAGTTTGTAGGGCACCTGTGTACACTGGAATCTACCACTATATGGTCACTGTAATATTGATCTTTATTCAGTAAAAGTATAGGGTATTATTCATTCACTATGTGGTGGTAATTTATGGTCGTGTTCTGGTGGTATAATCAGGTCCTTATGTAGTAGTGTTATTGGTAATGTTGGACTTGGTATAGTGGGATTTGTTTGGTAGCAGTATGATGGTGATATCTATGGGGAGGTAATTACTCCTTGTGTTATGTAGTAACTGCATTACTTAAGAGTTCCTGGTAAATGTTCGTGGGAGGGGGCCATCCAAAAGTTTGCTATGGGGCCCAGGCTTCTTTAGTTATGCCACTGGTTGATAATGAGGTTTGCGCACATCAGGAGGAATTTTGATCCACTCCTCTTTGCAGATCATCTCTAAATCATTAAGATTTTGAGGCTGTCACTTGGCAACTCAGAGCTTCAACTCCCTCCATAAATTTTCTATGGGATTAAGGTCTGGAGACTGGCTGTATGTTTTGGGTCATTGTCTTGCTGGAAGACCCAGCCACGACCCATTTTTAATGTCCTGGTGGAGGAAAGGAGGTTTTCACTAAGGATTTTATGGTACATGGTTCCATCTATTCTCCCATTGATAAGGTGAAATAGTCCTGTGCTCTTAGCAGAGAAACACCCCAAAAACATAATGTTTCCACCTCCATGCTTGGCAGTGGGGACGGTGTTCTTTGGGTCACAGGCAACATTTCTCTTCCTCCAAACACTGCGAGTTGAGTTAATACCAAACATCTCAATTTTTGTCTCATCTGACCACAGCATCTTCTTCCAATCACTCACAGAATCATCCAGGTGTTCATTGGCAAACTTCAGACGGGCCTGCACATGTGCCTTCTTGAGAAGGGGGCCTTGCGGGCACTACAAGATTTTAAACCATTACGGCGTAATGTGTTACCAGTGGTCCCAGCTGCCCTGAGATCATTAACAAGTTCCCTCTGTGTAGTTTTAGGCTGATCTCTCACCTTCCTCATGATCAAGGATACCCTGCGAGGTGAGATTTTGCATGGTGCCCCAGATCGATGTCATTTTGTATTTTTTCCATTTTCTTACTATTGCACCAACAGTTGTCTCCTTCTCATCGAGTGTCTTTGTTATGGTTTTTTAGCCCATTCCAGCTTTGTGCAGGTGTTGGATATTGTCCCTGACATCCTTGGAAAGCTCTTTGATCTTGCTCATTTTGTTGAGGTGAGAGTCTGACTGATTGAGTCTGTGGACAGGAGTCTTTTATAAAGGTGAATATTTAATACAGCTATCTTTAATGCAGGTAATGTTGATTAGGAGCATCAACTGGTCTGTAGGAGCCAGAACTCTTAATGGTTGGTAGGGGATCAAATACATATTTCTCTCAGCAAAATGCAAATACATTTATATAATTTATACAATGTGATTTTCTGGATTTTATTTTAGATATTCAATGTTAAAATTAACCTACTCTTAAAAATTAAAGACTGTTCATGTATTTGTCATTGGGCAAACTTACAAAATCAGCAAGGGATCAAATAATTATTTCCTTCACTGTAAATCCAAACAAGGTACAATGGCAACACTAAGGGCCACATGTATGAAAACTGTCTAGCAACCAATCCGAGCGCCCCTTTCATTTCATATAGTGCTCTAGAAAAATGAAAGCGCTCTGATTGGTTGCTAGGGCAACAAAGTGAGTTTTAGACCTAGAGAGTTTTCATACATGTGGCCCTAAATGATTAAGAACTGGGAGAGAGGACTATGTCCACGAAGGCTTACAATCTACAAGGGAGGAGCAAAGAGACAGAGGGTAAGGGGCAGACATGTTGTAAAATGAGGAAGTGGCAGCAGAATTATTGTAGGTTGCATGCTATCCTGAAGACATGGGTTTTCAGGTTGGTTTTGAAACTAGTTAGGGTGGCAGAGTCTGATGTGTTGTGGTAATGAGTTCCAGAGTATGGGGGATGCACATAGTTAATAACTTGTACTGAAATTGCTGGGCAATGGGTATCCAGTGAAGGGATTGGCAGAGGGGAGAGGCAGAGAAGTAACAAGGAGAGAGGTGGATCAGACGGGCAGCAGAGTTGAGGATGGTCTGAAGGGAAAGCAAGAGTACTAGATGGGAGGCCTCAGAGAAGGATGTAGTAGTAGTCTAGGTGGGAGATGACAAGGGCATGGACTTTTGTAGTATCCAAGTTAAGGGATGAGCAGATTTGAAATATTTTTCAGGTGGAGGCGGCAGACGGATGAAAGAACTTGGATCTGTGGCTTGAAAGACAGGGGTCAAAGGTTATTCCAAGGCAGCGAATTTGTGGGACCAGTGAAAGTGTTGAGCTATTGACCATTAAAGATAGATCAGGTGAAGTGATTTCGTTTTAGGAGGCAGGAGGAGAAGAAGGAGCATATGGACGAGAGACAGGTACCTAGGTTGCAGGAAAATGAAAAACCTTCGATGATGCATGCATACCTTGACGTATAGCATACCAAGAAAGATGTCCGATGCCTTCTGAGAGACTGATATCCATTTTTAATTCTGTAAAGATGCAGTGTGAGGCTTCTCCCTGCCCACTCCAATGGGGAGAGAGCTGTCAGTTAAACTGATGGGGTGGGATGAAGCCTCACATCGGACTCGTCTCTCCCAGGCACCGCGCTTCTCCCCGCACCCAAGACAACTTCACTGGGTGTTTTACCTGGGAATGCCACAGAGTTTCGGGGTAAAAACCACATGGTTAGGATCGAATAACCTGCAACTATTTCATACTGCCCGTCGTTCGGGCAGCATAAAGTAGCTGACAGTTCTCTTTAACATTTACCATATGTCTACATTATATTGCCATCCTTTTTAAATCTCCTTTTAATGTTTTTAATGTTAAAAGGCTTTTTTTCTTAAACAACTCATTTTTATTCAAGAATTTTCCATAAATTGTTAAGACAGATGTTATCATAGATTTTGCAGTAGCTTGTTACAAGGTAGTGCAGAAATTAGCTTTAGACAATGTTACATGAAATTTGTCCATTGCAAACAGATCTTACATGCGTGTTGTCTTCAACAGTCCATATATATGAGACCTAGACTATAGACTGATATTCCCTCTGTTTGCGTTCTCTGTCCGTCAACACTTGCTGCAACTGGAAATAATGTGTACAAGCTGATTGTAGTCCAAATTGAATTGATTTTGTCTTGGGGGGCAGGTCATGGAATAAAAATACATCTGGTAAGAAAGGCAATTAAATATTTGCCTTCTCCCAAAGCAGATTAGCAACATTTCTCCACAACCTCTGTGTTTCAGCACAGAACCACAAACCATGCACCATATCTGACTTAGGCTTTTGGCACTTAGGGCACATAAGTTTCCGATCTGGCGCCAAAGGGTGTGGAGGAATATTAAAACCATAGATTGCTCTTTGTAGGAATTGAAAATGTGTGTCTCTCCATTTTTCACTTCCAATGTACTTGCATACCTACCTCCATCCCTGAATAATCATGTCATGAATATTTCAATTTGGAAGTTGGAAGACCATTTTTTGAATTTCATAGCGCTAACTCCCTGTATCATAGGCTCTCTTAATTTTTGATAAATTCCCAATAAGGAGTGTTTACCATCTGAGGGGGTTAGTAGGGAATCAAGAGAGGCACTCGAGAACTTGGATCACCCTTGAATTTATAAAACTACATATTTGTGAGTGTGCAAGAAAGTGTGATTAGGGTATATTATATTTGTACCTAAAACTCGGGAAGGAAAACAGTTTGGATTGATTTTGATCATATAGGTGACTAACCCTCTCAATTCCTCTCCAGCATCATATGCAGAAGTGTGGGTTACTTGCACCCAAAGAGAACTCCGGATGTCCCCGTATCCAAGCTACCCAGGTATCCCTAAACTTTAGGTTAGTCCTTATTTTGGGAGGTAGAGCTTTATATGCAGGAGTGCTCGAAGAGACCATGGGAGAGCCAGGGAGCCCTCCAGACTTGTGTTAGAGTAGTATTCCGTGTTTTTCAGTCAATCCATGCTATGTCTGAAAATGCAGGCCAAGTTATAGGTTTGGATATCAGGAAGGGTAGCATTATTGTTTTCAGGAATATTCGAGAACGCTTGCCAGACCAAATAAACCAGAAATGCGATTTAGAAAAGAAGTATATTTATTTATTTACAGAAGGCCAGGATCTTAAAATAAATTCCAATGGTATTGCACTAGTTCAAAAATATTCACAAGTACATCAATATGAGAGTAGAAATAGGATATGTCATGTTCAGATGTCAACATTGACGTTTCAGCACATGGCCTTTTTCAAATGACATCTATAGGTCTGCTTGCAGCTCTGGACATGCCCGTCTGTTTCTCTCCTTCTCCTGGCCCCTCCTGGCAGCAGACCTACTTACTGGGCATCCACAGGATCTTATATATTCCTTGAGCGCGAATTGCCTCATCTTTTTACAATTACCATTTTATCTCATCTACCTCCCACGTTGCTCTACATCACCTATAGATGTCATTTAAAAAAGGCCATGTGCCGAAACGTCCTGGATATCCTCAATATTTCAGATTTGGTCTTATTCATCTTAAATCCCGAATAATTCCGGAACACCCTCAAATGTTCAAAGAGTGTCTCCAAATCTTGCTCCGGATTAGAGAGAAAAAAGACCACATCATCTGCAAACATAGCCAATTTAATCTCTTGACCATGTAGCTTAATACCTTCAAAAACTGGGTTGGATAAGAGATATCTAGCAGAAGGTTCCACCGCTATGTTGAAGAGTAATGGTGATAGGGGGCACCCTTTTCTGGTACCTCTTTGAAGTGGAAAGGGCCTAGAGACAAAGCCTGGGATACAAATCCTTGCTTTTGGGTTCAAGTAGAGAGATTTTAAGAAGACTCTAAAAGGGTCCTGCGGACCAATTTTGTCATGGACCAGATTCAGCCAACCCCAGTCCACACTATCGAATGCTTTCTCTGTGCCAACAGTCAACAGTGCAGTGTGTGTGTGGGCCAAAGGGGGGTGTTTGACTTCATTTAGGATCAGGAGTACCTTTCGGATATTTGCTACGGCTGATCGGCCCTACACAAAGCCAACCTGGTGGGGGCCAATGAGAGTTGGTAGCACTAACGCAAGACGGTCTGCCAAGATTTTAGCCATAATTTTCAAATCCACATTAATGAGTGATATTGGCCGATAAGAAGCAGCCAATGTGGGGTCTCTCCCCGGCTTCGGTAAGACTTTAATATGGGCTGTGTTTGTGAGTTCTGGGATCACGTTACCCTGCAAATATCCATTATATAAGTTGGCGAAATCTCATCTTTAAGGGTTTTGTAGTTATGCTTTTAAGTTTAGCAGCATATTTTCCATTTTTTTTAGAAAATTTCCAAATCCTGTTTTCTTAAGGGCTAATCTACATTTTAAGTCGCAGTAAGAGGCCTACTCATTAAAAAACCCTGTAAGTTATACTAATTGAAAAAATAAAAACCTGTAATCCAGAGCCTACTTAAAAGGACATTTATGGAGTTTGTTAACCCTTTAGGTGTTTAACAAAAATGAAAGAAAAGTGGAATTGTTTTCTGTAACACAGCAAGTTATAACAGAGAAGCAAAACTCAGTATTTACTCCTAATAGTACTGTATAGATTTTTATGGGTTTTTTTTCAGATCTCTCTGACTCCAGCCATTGGAAGTTTTTCCAGCAGCTTGGCATAGTGTCTCAAAACTATGAATAATTTGTTGTCTCATTATAGTCTTTCAGAAGCCAGGATGTATGCAGTATAATATGCTGTCGTAGGAAAAGTAAATATTCTTTATACTTCACAGGATGAAGCTCAGACCTTGGAAGGTAGAAACATATCTGCATCTGAAAGCGCTGCAGAAGTCCCAGTGGATATCCTTCCTCATAGGACAGCCTTATGTGTGCCAACCTCATCAGAATGTTTTTGGAACATAGAGATTGGCATATCATGTCTGCTATTCCTAGCTGATCCTGTTACAGTGACATGACTGCAGGAGGTTTGTAAACTGTAGTGCACAAGGTTTCAGAGCTCTAAAGGGTTAAAGCTTGTCGGTAAGTTATGTAGGTGAGCTCATGTATTTCAAGAAAAGAATCACAGCAGGGAGTGACCTCACCATCCCGACCACTGCTGCAGCCTGTAAGAACAGAAAGAGTTGGTCACTAACTAGGGAGATTTGTGTACGAAAGAGGAAATAAGATGTACTCCTAACCCTGAAGAGAAGCAGAAAAGCCATATATTTTGCTAATAATCTTTATTTGCCTTTGCCTACATATTTAAAGCTAATCAATGAAATGAGAATACCCCTTTAAGAAAGCTATGTGAACTATCATTGAGCCTTTAGAAAAATGTTCTTTTAGCACTAATTGGAAGGTGTCTTCTGCTTAGTGTGTTGGAGATCTACACCCTTTGGATTCACTAATCCTTATTTGGTCCTTTTGGGAAATCTATACTTGAGGTTCCTGTCATCATCCAAGCCAGAGTTCCTCTCATGTGAAAATTATTAAGATGATTTCCTCTTTGCTTCTGAGCTGTCTTGGAAGATGTACAGATCACTTTGAAGCCACATGAAGTAAAACTCAGGTAGGAAATTTTGAATCTTCAACCTATGTCTTCTCTATGGGTGACATGTATGTATTTTGGCGCCCAGACAACAATTTTTTAGTGCGCATTAGTAGTGTAGAATGCGACTGATTGTATGAACCTGTTCTACTGCGGGTCATAGATTAGGCACGTTCTAGCTCCAAAACGACAAATCAGGCACTTTTAACTTGGTCTACCTGTTCCAGCAGTAATGCGCCCAGTTTTGCTGTCCTCCCGTCATAAATGTGTAGAATCATATGTTTGTGGTGCAACACGCCTCCAGAACACCCAACAACCTCAGGCACATTAGAAAGTGCTGCGGGTGCCTGATAATGCTCCTAATTTTGGAGTGCGCCTGATTATAAATCTAGGGAACAGGGCTGCGACAGTTTTTGGGCTGAAAGGATGCCAGACTACTGGCGCAGCCCCATACAAACATGTCACACTATGTATCTGCAAGGAAGTATTGGAGGCATCCAACATTTCAAAAATTATAACTTTATACCTCTTTTTGATGCCGAATAAAGAAGTTGACTACTTTTAGTCAAAGAGGTTTTCCCACAACAATCAGCTGATTAAATTTTCTGATATGAAAATCTGAAAAAGGTCTGTAGTACCAGGTGTAGTTCATTGTAATTATGTGCTTATTAGGCCTCGTTCACACGGCTTATTTCGCTGCGGATTGGAGCCGTACTGCGCGCCGGATTTGCGCTTCAGTACGGCTCCAATCCGTCCCAGTCATTATGGTAATCCATAGTTCTCATAGAGAACTGTGGATTCCGTCGCTCCTCCCCGCTCGGCGAATCCGCCGCGGGGGGAGAAAGTGACATGCGCATTATTTACGGCGCGGACGCGCCGTCAATAATGCATTGTCTAAGGGGCCGGCGGCAGCGCCCCCGCCTCTTATTCAAGCCGTAATTGCGGGCGAAATCCGGCCCGCAATTACGGCTTGAATAAGCCGTGTGAACACGGCCTTCGGGTACTAAAGGATCCATATATAGTCTAACATTCAAACCTAAAAGCTTATCAACTGTGGCAGAGTGAATGCAAGAGGTTGCATGTTTGGGCCAGTAGACTGTGTGAAGCAGAGAAGAGAAAATGTCACTATTCTGCCATATGTGTTGGGTCAAACACCTGGTTGTGAGTGGGGAGAGGTTTGTCTCCACCCAGGTCTTGATCTGATTAAGTTAAAGGGGCTGTCAAGGATAAAATAAACATGGCTGCTTTCTTTGAAAGAGAGCACCACCTGAACCCGGGATGTATCTGGTATTGCAGCCCGTGACAGAGGGGGTGGTGGTTTTGAAGAAAAGCAGCCATGTTTTTTTAATCCTGGGCAACCCCTTTAGTTAGAATCATTACCTGGGAGAGCTTCTTAAAAAGGATGTGAGTTCCTCAGACAGAGGTTTCTCTCTCTTTTGCTCTCTTCTTTCTCTCTCAGAACATGTGATGCTAACCTGTAGAAGCCTGGACCAGAGGATTATTGCTATGAACACTTTTGTTTGTACTGCTGAGCAGTAGGCTTAGACTCTATTAGTAATGGGACCCTAGTTAGAGACTAGATGGCCTAGGGTTTGCATTTTGAACTACAAGTGCCAGCATGCCCCATAAGTCTCTGTAACTAGGGGATAGATGTAAGTCGGAAAGGTGTAAGTTGGAGACTGTCTGTATATATAATTAATGCATGGGTGTAACTGTGGCAGCTGTAATAACTGTTATGGGGCCCAGAGCTTGAGAGGATCCACTTGTGAGTAAGGACATTGTACCATTTTCTAGATAATTGGGTTTTTCAGATACCTAGCACTACTATGTGGGCTATCTGATATATAGCACGATAGTTATAGCTCTACTTATTGCTACCTATCATCCTGCTTGAGGTCCTATAATCAGGTGTTTGGGTCTTGTGTCATTTTGCTATGGGGCCTTGTGAATGTGAGTTACACCCCTGAATTAATGTAAATAAAAAGTAAAAAAAACTTTGCAACTACAATGTATTACTTGCTTGTACTAATAATGAGTATTATATTCCTGTATTACTATTCAGAACTGCAATTACCGATCTTCATATTTCAGAACCCACATTTTTTTTTTGTACGCTGAGAAAGCTGTTACAATTCCATTACTTTATATGAGCTTAGATAAGTTTTTAAGAGTATGCCTAACAAAAAGACCAATGACAATTAGCGGAATTGTCACTGCGGCTCTAAAGTATAATACATGCTGTAACTCAAGCAACTGTCGTATAAATCTAACATCTGTCATCTTTACTGTCGAATTCTTGCACAAATACGGTAAGGGTAAGGTTGTAATGTGGCTGCTTGAATGTAGTCCAGTCTAGGGTGTTGACTACCCTCTGGAAGCCTAAAACTGTACTTTCTCAAGAGGTTGGAAAGAAAGATGAAAAGTTCAGTTCTGGCAAGCTGCTCTCCCAGGCAAACACGTTGACCTGTAAGTAAGAAAACAAAAATAAATAAGGTCAATCCAGTGCTCTAATTATCCAAGCTATAGAAATGTAATATATTCACTTTTACTCATACACTAACCAAACATAAATACTGAATTAAAGTAGTTCAAAGTATCTTTGTTTTACTAAGGGTCCGTCCACATGACAGTGACAAAATACCGGTCGGATTCTGTCTTAAGAATCTCGCCAGTATTTTGTAGTTTTTTTGGATGATCGTGCATGTTTAAAGCTTTTCGGAACGCCGGTGGTGTGAAAAAACGTCCAGCAGAAAATACGTTCCGAGTGGAATACTGAATGGATTTTCTATTAAAGTCTATGTAGAAGGTTGCTGGTCATTTTTATATGGTCTTCAAATCCGAAAACCATCTGAAAATCCGATCAAAAACATTGCCGTGTGGACTGACCCTAAATGTGTCTTTATGACGATGTAGGAATACTTTGTATGTAGTAACTATAGTTTTCTAGTGTGTCTGCAATATAAAAAATACATGCTTTCTTTTAACTTTTGTTAGGAAAAGACGACATTTAGGCTCCGTTCACACGGCTTATTCACGCCGGATTTGCGAGCCGGATTGCGCTCGCAATTCCGGCGTGAATAAGGGGCGGGGCGGGGGCGCGGCCCGCCGGCCCCATAGACTTCCATTATCCACGGCGCATATTGAGCCTGGATAATGTTCATGTCACTTTCTCCCCGCCCGGCGGTTTCGCCGAGCGGGGAGGAGAGACGGAATCCACTGTTCTCTATGAGAACAGTGGATTACCGTATTTACTCCGACGGATTAGCGCCGTACTGCAGCGCAAATCCGGCGCGGAGTACGGCGGCAATCCGCAGCGAAATAAGCCGTGTGAACACGGCCTTAGACATACAGATTTGTGTCATGAGAATATGCTGCTAGCTGTATTAGTTTTTCATGCTCCATATACTCCAATGTCTTTTCTCCTAAATTACCATAAACTCTGCTATCCAGTCTCTTTTTTTGTATTGATTTGCTGCTGATATAATCATGATTATGCTTAACATAAACATATTTAAAGGGGTTGTCTCATTACAAGGATTGCTTTTTATGTTAAAGATCTTGCAAAAACAAGTCCCTTTGCAATATGTGTCCATTAACAGTGTCCTACCTATTCCTAGATTTCCCCACTTGTATGAGCTGCATCAGCTCCTCAGGTCGCTATAACTACAGACCTGTTTGATCTCTGATGATAGGCCGCCAGCACTGGTTGCTATAGCTAAAGACCTGGCTTCTGCTGCAGCCTACCATAGTAGAAGCCAGTAAACCCGCCCCTGAATTAAAAATGAAACCAAGAAAACAGGACTGAGGTAAGATGAATCAATGTAGTGAGACAACCCCTTTAACAACAAAGAATCAATTCTGAATTTATTCAACTGTATTTTAAAAATATCATGTTTGTTGCTGATGCTACTACAGATAAAGCTCTGTTCTTATTTGTCCTGTGGTTTCAGTTTGTAACAGAAGCCGAAACACAAAGCTAAGTTTGTTCCACACAAACACTTAAATTTAGCATGATTTTGTTACTTGTTGTCTTGCCTCCTAGAGTGGTAACTACTTTTTATTTGTTTGCATATTGTGAAATATTTGTATGGGATTCTAAGGGAGTCCTGGTATTCACCAAAAATTCCCATAAGGAGGTATGAGCGTTGCAGAATAATTTTCCCTGGTCATGGTTCCCAGAGCTCTCCGATCAACAAATAGAAGGTGAAGGTCCACCTTCAGCAGGAAGCAAGGAACAAGCCAGAGTATTGTGTTGTTAAGAAACCAGAACTGAAGAACAACATAAAAAACATGTTAGCTCTCATTCAGAGACTTTAATTGGAAGGTTATGAGGGGGCAGACAAAAAGAATGTTATGTTTCCCTTTTAAATAAAATGTGCACTTTAGGCTTAGAGGCCAACGGTCATTGGAATATGCTGTAGAGTGCTGAGACTTGGCTCCTTGAGTAAACTAGGCCAAACCAAATATCCAACCCATGCAGGAGACAGACAAAATAGAGGCAGCGTTTGGTGTTCAGAATACCTGAAGAAACTAGTTAGGAGAAAGCAAAAGATTTTAGAAATTGTGGTTTCAACAGATATACCATCATTGTAATTATTTACTTAGTGTAAGACTGAACCCTGAAAACAAAGGTGAACCCAAGGAGGGAGATGCCAGGGGACATCACCAAAAAGAAATAATTTTCGTATACCACACCCAAAAAGATCAGTTTGAGGCAACTAGAGCAGGTATAATGTTCTCCTTTTTGTTTCACCTGAAAATTTGGGGCAGAAAAGGCAAGAAAGGCATACAGAAGGCTGAACTGAACAAATTAATAACCAGTAGCCAAACCAGAGGCTGAACATATCACTTTACTAGACTAGACATTTTTTGCCCAGGAAACCACTATCCAGCTATCCACTAACAGATTTTGGCTTTATGGTGAAGCCAAGTTTTGGCTCTGGGCCAACAACAAAAACTTGACAAACTCCTGACAATGCTGCTTATTTGTTGCTCCCATTTTTCGTCTAGGTAGGCTATGGCAGCTGCATTGTCAGACTGGATTGGACACCCTTATTGTAAGTGTCAGTGGATTTCATAAAAGAAAAGACAGAATTTTCCCATAGTCCCAGATATTTGATTGAAAGTACCATCTCCTCTGGAAAACAGGTGTCCAGTAGTGCTATAATTTTATATAATTACAGTCAAGTGAGGCACAAGAAAGAGAGGAGACCTGAGAAATCATTGGAGAGTTAATCCCTCTACTTAGGTAAAGAAAGAGTATTTAGAGTGATTTAAAGGCTGTCTGTTTTTCAGAATGGAAGGAGGCCTTCGCTAGGGTATAATCCTGATATGTATGACAAAAGTGCTCCAACACCAAAGAGTTGCCATGCTGTGTTAAGCACCTTTGTGAAGGCACAAGGAGCAGTCACCATGGTGGAGGGAAAATCTACAGTAATTGAAAGTAATTATTTAGAGGATATGGACCAAAAAAAGCAGAGGAACCAACTTTTCAGACCCATGTGTCTGATATATATCTGATTCAGAAGCCCCTTTAAAAAAGTAGCTGTTCACCATCCGAGCACAAAAGGGAGGGCTCACCTTCATGTAGAGGTGGATTTTGAAAGAACCTGCTTTGCAGGGTTGAGAACATGGACATCAGAAAGGATGTAGCAAGTAGAATGGTTTTACTTACACATTCCGATCAGCAGCTTTAGTGTTTGGAAGAACACTAAAAGGACTGAGCCAAGAACTAGACATCTTGGAAAGAATGACTCTGTATATATTCAAGTATAGAGCCGAGTTTTTTATCCAGCACAAAAAATGTGCTGAAAAATCTCCTCCCCCTCGCATATACTCGAGAGTCACAGTCGCGTCACCTCGGGCGCGAGAGCCGGCAGGGAACACTTCAGCTTATATGCGGCTCCATAGGGAGCTGCATATACTGAAGCCGATTTAAAGCGCAACGTGTCCGACGCAGCGGGTGGTCCGGCGGGCACCTGTCAGCGATCCCCCCCTTCACCTATATGCGACCTTCTCCAATAGCGCCATATAGGTAAGGGATACCACTGCGGGGCAAGAAGAGCGAGCGTCTCTCCGTGCTCCGCAGTGGACTCCGGGCAGCCGCATCCATTCGCGGATTCCAGGGAGTTTTTCCGTCACAGGCAGCGTGTGTCATCACGCTGCGTGGCGCACCTGATGACATCACGCCGCCTGTGCCGTGAGAAGACAGGACAGCGTCGCGGGAGGCCGGACAGCGAGAGAGGAGGCGTGAGGCGACGAGCGGAGACGGAGCAGGCGGGGAGGCCATGTTAAGTGGTTTTTTTGTTTTTAAAATCCTACTACACTGCCTATAGCCTATAACGCTAATGCTAGGGGGACCTATAGCCTGCCTATACCTGCCCATACCTTCTCATACCTGCCTACACCTGCCTGTTACGGCTGACTATACCTGCCGTATGCCACTGCCCATACCTGCTAGGGTGACCTATAGCCAGCCCATACCTGCCTAGAGCCTGCCCATACCTGCCTATATCCTGCTATACCTGCTAGTGGGACCTATACCTGCCTAAACCCGCCTAGGAGGACCTATAACCTGCCTATACCCTGCCTAGAGGACCTTAACCCTGCCTATAACGCAAGGGGGGCCTTTACCACCTTGCCATAGCCTGCCTTAGGGGACCATACCTGCCTATTACCTAGCCTAAAACGACCAAACCTTGCCAATACCTCTGACCTATGAGGCTACTATTACCTGCCTATAACCTCCTAGGGGGCAATTACCTGCCTATAGCCTGCCTAGGGACATATAGCTGCCTATACTGCCCAATGGGGTAGCATTAAACATGCCTATATCTGCCTAATGGGGAAATTAAACTGGCCTAAGTAATTTTTATTGGTATCTGTTTCTTAATTTTAAAATCACGCAGTAGTCCTCTGCAGTTTTTCCACCCGTAGCTTATACTCGAGTCAAAAAGCTTTCCCGGTTTTTGTGGCAAAAGTAGGTGCCTCGGCTTATACTCGGGTCGGCTTATAATCGAGTATATATGGTAAACTCTTTCTGCTAGTAGAGTGAATAATCTACCTAAGGAGAAACCCTTAGAAGTGAGGTAAATTGGAGGGACCAAGGCCCTTGTTCTGGAGGACTGCAGAAATAATACTGTCTGCTATGAAATACATATTTGAAACTCTGTTTTGGATTCATGGATCAAAGATGTCCTCCTGCAATAAGTCCTTTCCCTATAGTGAGAAAACATCAAAGCAAACCTCTGGCAGAAGGGGGAGACAGGAGATGCTATCTGCAAACAGTGGAGGTGGAGAGTCAAAGGTGGTCCTTTTAAGTGAACTGGCACAAGAGAGGCTTTCTTATCAAGGGATTGGTTAGCTTAGTGACACAAGATTCTCTTTATGGATTGGAAAACTGACACAGACAAGGACTAAATCACTTCTAGCACAGAAGGCACAAAGTGTGTGAGGGCCACTCCAGAGGAAGGTAGGGCCATGGATGTTATTCTCATGTAAATGTACCATATTCACTTTTAATGAAATAGAATCTTTTCATTATTTGTTGATTACATTATTTGGAAATATATCACCATACATTGAGCTGAGCCACTGTCTCTCAGCACACTGTGCTATAAAACTTTTCTTATATAATTGACCTCCCGCCATCTTTTTCACTACCTACTAGGGACCCTGCCACTTAGCTAGGAACTTGCTCTTCACGGTAGACACAAACACTAGTACCCAATCTCCCAGATTAAACTGTATCGGCTTAGCAGACCTATTATAGACCCTGGCCTGTGCTTCCTGTGCCTGGAGTGAATGTTCCTTTACAATTGGCATTATCCCGGACATCCTCTCCTGCATCTCCACCACATTCTTACATGGTGTGACCTCACTTTCCCATGTTTCCTTTGCCACATCTAAGAACCCCGGGAGCTGTCAAAAAAGTTTAAAGGGGTGAAAACCTCTGAATGTTTGGGCATCCGCGATTGCGCAAAAAACACATAAGGTAAGTCCCCCCCTATTTTCCCCATCGTTCCCTACTGCTTTTTTAAGCAGGGGCCTTCAATTTTATTAAATTCTCAAACGAGCCCACCTTCTAAAGGGGGGGTAGACCAGGTGCGAAACTCTTTCCTTTAAATATTTTGAAAAGTTCCCCTTATCCCTTTGACATAAAGGGGGAGTTCCCCTCTGTTTGGGATCTCCTTGGGAATCCCCGTTCAGGAGAAGACAAAGAATAACTCTCTGCCAATATTTCTGTCCCCAAGCTGACTTTACCAATGGCCCTATCAGATCCATTGCTACCGAGGTGTGCTACTGGGGAAGTGTCCGGGGGACAGGGGACACATTAATAAACCAATCCCCCCATACACCAATGAAACTTAGGACCCTCCTAGCATTTGTCTTTTCCAAAAGAGACCCCCCAAACACATGGATTACCAAACCAAACTCTATTTTGTCCTTTTAAAATAACCCCAAACATCTTGAACGGACTTTTTTGTGGGGTTTGAACCCGGGAAACTCCAAGTGTCCAATCCTCGGCCTCCCAGTATGGGGACATTAGGTTCCTTAGACCCCCCCAGGGATTTCTCCATAGTGTGGAACCTCTACATAAAAAAAAAACCTGGTCATATGCCATCTGGGGGTTTCCCTACGCAACCCATCACTGTACAGGTGCATGACTGATCCATGACCACCCGCTTCACTATTTGGGCAAGGAAGCAAAACCCCTTAAACCTTCTCCAATGTAGCAAGTCGAACCTCGAGCTCAATTTTGCCCATACTGTACACCCAGTGGTGTAGCTTCAGAGCCCGGACTGCCAAGGTGACATCTCTGCTTTTAATTTGGGATACTCCTTGGGCTCCACATAAATAGGGGACCGGACCCGGCCCCTTTTACCGCGGCACTTCTTGGGGTCAGCCACCCAAAAAACATGGTGAAAAGGGCCCTCTGTCACCTTTAAGTCATCTTTTGTAACCTTTCCCCCCCGGGCCCTTTAACACGCTGACCATCATCAGGGGTTGGTGAAACTGGACTTTCCTGGGCCTATATGGCGTCCACTAATATTGCCACCTGTTGGATTAGCAGATAATTAGTCGTGTTCTGGGCCTGCAAAGCCTCAGTATGGGCTCTTTGTTGCTGGCATCATCCGCTTTGGGGTAGAGGTTACTTCAAAGCTTCTTTGTCTCTCCCGGTCCTGGTGTATCTCATCTGTTTCTTGGGCCGACACAGGGCACAACTTTTATGGGGATTATGCCCCTCTCAAAACCAATTTTTGTTCACTAAATGGGTAGAACAAAAAAAAACCACCCAATCCTTTTCTTTTTGTTCAGTATTTGGATTTATCTACCACAAAAACAAAAATAAAGAAAACATCTGGGGCTTCACCCTAAACGGTAAAAATACAGTCCGTGTTAGGTAACTCACAACTCAGGGTTCTCTCCCCACCAGGCTTAGCAAATGTGGAAATTGCAAGTCATACACTGTATCAGGTATCTTCAACTTTTCCTCATTTAAAAACACTTCCACTGGGGAAAACCAACCCCATCCACCTGACCGATTGACCAGGCTTAAAGAGGCAAAGCATACTTGGGCTAGATACACGGGAGCTCCTAGTCTTGGACTACTCCAGTAAAGAACCAACCCTACATACACAGAAATGCCAGTAATCTAGTGTTACTGATCAAAACACACCCCCTTAATGTCACCTTTTGGGACACAATCAGCCATCCCAATGGCACCCTTGGCCCTTTTTTTTCAATAGATTTTTATTGCGGGGAGGCACAGATACCTTTAGGCTTGTGCCCCTGGTCTTTTAAGATATTATTAATGCTGCTTGTTTTTGATGACTCAGTTAAGAGACCCAGTAATGTGTTTAAATGTTATGGCCATTGGCTGTGAAGGAAACTTTTGTAGGGGAACCAAATTTGAACAATTGCACAAGGGCTTAAAAGCTTTTAGCTACACCCCTGATGTGAAAATTTATGAGCATAGTAAATATATCAGTAATGCTTAAAGTATAAAAAAAATAAAATTTTTTTGCATCTCATCAGCAAACCCGCTTTTTTCTGGACTGAGGAAATGGAAACAAAAAAGAATACACAGCTTTTGACTAGCATTTAAGAAATGTTTACGTGCAAAAATACTTCAGCATATTCCATTCATTAATAGACTTTAATCTTAAAGCATAATATTCAAGTAGTCCTCATCCTATATTGAAGGCAGATCTTTAGCATATTTGGGCTATGCTTCCAACTAGTAATTCCATCACAGCTCAAATTCATATCTTTAGATATTACCATGTCATCTTCTCATTTACATTTAGTACGTATCCTAAAAGATGATGCCTGTTGATATTAATTATTTATGACAGATATTCTATTCTATATTACTCCATTATTATAGAAATATGTGATATATATACCTGATGAGAATGGTATGAAGGCATCATTGGTAAGAAATGTCCCATGATCATCCAGGAAGTGCTTGGGATTGAATTTGTATGGTGTCTCCCAATGCTTTGGGTCATACAAAACAGAAGAGAGGTTCGGGAGAATTATAGTTCCCTGTAAAACAAAGGTCATGGGAGTCCGCTTTAAAAGTTGCAATTCAAAGCAAAAGGGTCACATTTGTTTGGCAAGTTAAGCCTTCTTTTGACAATAATTTTAAAATTGTTCCAATGTATGTAAAATAAAAATATCCTTACCAAGGGGACTACCTTAGAACAACTGTTATGTGTTTCCATTACAGTGCAGAAAATTAATAGGTTAATACTTCAGAATACTGTGGGTGGTCTATCAAAGGCTTGATATCCAGTATATACCAAATATTAGTAGCACCACTTCCAGATTCCCCCATTGAGTAATGCATACATTTATAAATGGAAAGAATACTTGGGCTTTCCATTGTCACAGGAGACTTAGCAGAAAATCTGAAGACAAGTGTCACATTCCTCACTGTTGGTTCAACATTAAGAAAACCAGTATAAGATATTGATATATTGGTACCACACTCCCCCACTTTTCCCCTGTATAAACTAAATAAATATGCTCCGAATAGGTGTTGGAGATGTAATGCATCGGATGCTAATCTCCAATTTATCTTTTGGGATTGTGATCTAACTAAACCCTTCTGGATACAGGACCAAAGGCTTGTTACTGAATTGACTCTACGAGACCTACTTATTGAATGTCCCTTATCACATAGTAGGACTCAAGGTGGGTAGGTTATTCCTGTATATTCTAACAGTGGCTAAATGTTTGATCGCTAGGTTCTGGAAGCAAGCATCTATTCTGTCAAGGAAGGATTTAATTAACCGGATTAAAGATGTTAGTAATTTAGAATATTTTATGGCCTTTCTCAATAATAGACTAGATGCATTTGAAGGGATTTGGAAACCATGGAATACTTTCTGTATTCTGAATGATCTGTAGCATTGCTCTGATTGTTTTCCAAATAATATATACAATTACCATGGAAAAACATGGACTGCACATCCAATTACTATACATTGATCTACTGCTTCTCAGTAAACATTTAGAAAAATAAAAAAAGAGGTTCTTAGTATACTTTTTGATCAGTCTTCGCTCACTTGTCACTTCACGGAGACCTCTTTAAAATGGGACTAATGGGTGTGGCACAGCATGGCAACCTACCACAACAATAGCCACATCAGTGACGGGAACAACTCAGTGGTCCAACAACCCCACTGCTGCCAGACCTAGCCCTCCAGCCCTGGGTCGCAACACCCCACAAGCATAGTATCACAGCAACAATGGCCGCCCCACAGCACTGCCCCCCAAAAAAGGAAAGGATCACTGCCGCTTACCTTTCCCTAGGCTCCCTGCTAGCAGACTGAAAGGAACAGGACATTAACCCTTGTACGTACTACTGCTAATTAAAAACACCCGGGCATTCTACAAGAGGAGTTACTTCATACACTCGAGTACTATGGGTATGAAAAGGACAACCTAGTGTTCCAGCAGGACAACGACCTGAAGCAGACATCAAGGTTGGAGAAGGAATGGTTCAATGACAATGAAGTAGAGTTGCTGGATCGACTCCCACAGTCCTCAGACCGCAACACAATTGAACACTTGTGGGTAGAATTGAAGAAAAAGCTGTATTCATACTTAAGTGAGTCAACAAGTGTGCACGAACTTTAGGAACATGTAGAAGAGACATGGAATCAGATTTTGGTCGAGACATGCTTGAATTTGATAGAAAGTATGCACAGAAGGATTCAGGCAGTGTTGAAAGCCAAAGGTGGATTTCCAAAATACTTACAAGGTAATTAAACTTGAACTTTATATTTTTAGGAGCAAAACAGTAACAATGCAGTTACATGACAAGGATCTGCATAACTAAGCATATGCTACATAGTTGCATTTCAAATTGATGTATGAGATAGTCAATATGATTGTCTATAAAATGATGGTAATCTCACATTCAAAGCTGTAATAGATGGTGAAATATGAAGCCTGAAAGTCTAAAGTTCAAAACATGGTTACCCTTTTTGCTTGGCACTGTATACTAAGAATGTCATGTACATATTTGTAAATTTTTGCTGAGAAGCAGTAGATAGTATGAGGATGTGCACTCCATGCTTCTTTCTCCCAGTGTGAACAAATAATATATACAACTGTGTTGATATTTCCTCCTTTTTTGTTATTCAAAATACTGAATCTGACGAAAATCCAACGGTATTCTGTGTTGTATAGAGCTAGCCTAAAGCCTCTTAACGTCTAAAGAAAAATAAACAGATGTCTAAAAAATTATGCCATATAAAGCAGACTTATGATAAATGCTAGTTATTAATTATTTTGAGTCATAACATTTTCATAGAATCTGTCTTGCAAGATAAAAAAACTCAGACTTTTGCAATTGGTTTTCTAACTTTCCACAAAGTTTAGTTTTCGTTCACAGTTACTCAAATATGGTATCATACAAAATTTAGCAGTAACTTTAAATACAATGGGCAACATGTCACAATACGAATGCGGCATTTTTTTGTGTGTGTTTTGCACCCAAAAAACTTTTGATGTCCTATTCTCCTGATGCCCTATTCTCTATATAAATGAACTGTAATACAAAAGCAGGCGCATTATACGCCAGGCACGATACATTTAAACCTAAAAAGGCGCATCAAATATGCTAGCAACAATACGATATACGCCTACATTTTGTAATGTGCCTGGAAAGGCGCATTTATTTTGCTATGCAAGGTATACCAGACGCCAGATTTTTGAAAGGTTCGTACTTTCAGGCACACTTTACACTGATTTAATGCACCACAAAACTGACGTGTCATCGCCACTTTTCAGATATGTCGCTCAATGTGTCTTTAGCAGGGTGATCTTGATTTAATTGATTGCCTCTTTACCATATTTTGAGCTTTTTAGGGAAATCCAGAGGCGAGAGGGGGGTTAGTCTCATTAAAGGGGTTTTGCGACAAAGTAAAATTGACGTGGGAAGTTTGAAAAAAAATAATAAACATTTTCACCATTTATCATTATTAAAAATTATGGTCTGTTTTTATTTTAGCTGCTCCTCTATTTTTCCTTTTTCAGTCTCTCCAGGGATCACCGGGGGTGACCTCAGCCCGGTCGCACATGCTCGGGAAAAA